>NW_021025892.1:2054302-2103533 GCF_004153795.1 Camellia sinensis
GACACAAAACAGTCGAGTCGAGAGATCTTGAGCAAGGCGCGTGAGCCGAGACCTCCGGGAACTCCAAACGAACACAAACATGGATAATCACCGAGTGTTCAAACGGTGACGTCCAAGTCTTGAGGACGGTCAAAAATGGGGTGTCTACAGCCTCATTTTCCAAGAAGTTCCAGATGTCATGATACCAGGGGTTCTAATCTTGTACTTCATCTATTGCGGTGATTACCTCATACGTCGGCACATACCTCTGTTCAACAATGATTGGACATATCCGAACTCCCAAAGGGATTTCTATCATGGAAGATATAGTTGATAGCATCCGCGAACCTGTTGCTCTCTCTTAACAGATACGTGAAGGTTAGCTTCTCAAACCTGGGGATTAGAACGTCTAGGGTTTGGTGATAGATTTTTATCCTTTCTTCTTTAACCTTCCAGTCCCCTCTCGCTTGAGACACAACCAGGTTCGAGTCCCCAATAACGTCGAACCGTTTTGCCCATAGTTCCAGGGTAGTTTCTAAGCCAGCAATACATGCCTCATACTCGGCTTCATTGTTTGATACCTTAAACCGGAGTTTGAAAGCTAAGGGTATGTGGGAATTGTCGGGTGCTATCAGCAACACCCATATCCCATACCCGTACTGATTAGGCACTCCGTTAAAGTACATAGTCCAAATCTCTTCTTCAACCTGCAGAATGGCCTCATCTAGAAACAAATACTCTACTGCTTCATCTCCCTCCACTGGGTGATCAGCTAGGAACTCCGCTACCGCTCTCCCTTTCATAGACTTGCGAGTCATATACTTCAAATCGAATTCGGAGAGAAGAAGCAACCAACGGGCTAGCCTACCCGTAAGTGCTGGTTTCTCGAAGAGATATTTGATGGGATCCAATCTCGAAACCAGTATTTCAGAGTGAGCTAACAGGTAGTGCCTCAACTTCCTAGTAGCCCATACCAAGGCCAGACAAGCCTTCTCCAACGGAGTGTAACGGGTCTCATACTCTAGCATCTTCTTACTCAGGTAATAGATAGCCTTCTCCACTTTATCCTCAGATTCCTGCGCAAGCATGTAGCCCATTGTCGTGTCGGTTACTAACAGATACAATATCAACGGTTTCCCCGGCTTTGGCGGTGACAACACGAGTGGGTTCTGTAGATACTACTTGATCTGCTCGAAAGCAACTTGGCATCAGTCGTCCCATTAAAATTTCTTTCCTTTCTTCATGAGACCAAATAGTGGTTCACAAGTCAAGGTTAATTTTTCAATAAACTGTCTTATAAATTTTACTTTATCCAGAAAGCCTCGCACCTCCTTTTCAGTCCTTGGTGGTATCATTTCTAAGATGACCTTAATCTTGGAAGGATCGACCTCAATGCCCCTTTGTGTAATCAAGAACCCCAGCATTTTTCCTACTATGACACCAAAAATACATATCTGAGGATTCAGTCGCAACCGATACTCTTTGATCCGTTGGAAAATTTTCTTCCAAGCGATGTAGTGGCCTTTTCTTTCCTTGGACTTAACAATTATGTCGTCCACATACACCTCAACCTCTTTATGGATCATATCATGCAAGATCGTAGTTGCAGCCCGTTGATAAGTAGCCCCAGCATTCTTCAAACCAAACGGCATCACCCTATAGCAGTAGGTTCCCCACAGCGTGGTGAAGGCAGTCTTCTCCCTATCCTCAGGTGCCATCAAGATCTGGTCGTACCCAGAAAACCCATCCATGAAGGACAGCAACGCATGCCCCGCTGTAAAGTCCACTAATTCGTCGATGTGCAGTAGAGGAAAGTCGTCCTTCGGACTAGCTTTGTTCAGATCTCTGAAATCCACACACACCCGAATTTTGCCATCTTTCTTCAGCATCGGAACAATGTTGGCCAACCAAGTAGGATACTCAGATACTAACAGAAACCCTGCATCTATCTGCTTGGTGACCTCTTCTTTGATTTTCAGAGCCCAGTTCGAGCGCATTCTCCGAAACTTCTGCTTGACGAGTCGGGCCCTAAGGTCAAAAGGGATCTGGTGCTATATAATCTCAAGATCGATTCCAGGCATGTCGTCGTAAGACCACGCGAAAACATCTTTGAAATCTTTTAACAAAGCAACTAAGCGCTCGCGTTCCTCCGAAGACAACGTGGACCCGATCTGGACCAGACGCGGATCCTTTTCAGTACTAACATTAATTGAAGTGATTTCATCAACCAAAGGTTTTACAAACCTCTCCTCCTCTTAATTAATCAAATGTTTCAAAGCCAGAGGAATTTCTTCCTCGTCATTTTTATCAAAGTTTTGAAAGTCCTAATTAATGCAATAAACAAGTGGCACAGAAAAGTACTCAAAAACAATGCAGTACCATTCGCATTCATAACTTTCAGATCGTCCAATTCTTCTATTACAACCGACTCAAAAGAAAATGAAAAGGACAACCTGGACAAAACAACGGCATCCGGGTTATCAAACCCAAGAATACCGGACTCTGACTCAAAAGAACTAGAACCTGATTCCGGCTCCACAAACTCTGTGGAATCATATTCCGGTTCATTACCTGATTCAGAACTGCTGGACAAAAAGCCATCCTCGTACTGCCAAACGAGGAAGGGTGCGACAAATGCATCCAGAATGCTAAAAAAAGGGCCCACAGTCGATTGATCTCCAATCATGAAAACAGAGAAATCATCCCCCGAGCACTCCGGTATGATCTGAGGATCTAAGAGGAGACAAGCCAGCGCTGCTCCCAGTTCAAGTTTTGTGCCATTGGACCTATCCCCTTTGCACTATTCAGCCTCAGCTGGTGGGTCAGTCTGCTCTTCAACAACTTCATCCCCCTGTAACTGTAGGTCGAAAAAGATCTCGAAGCCGAGCAAACGCCGCTTCTCAAAATTCAGCCATGGCTCAGGAAAGCCAGAAAATGGGAAATCTTCCCCCTCCCGGACAAAGCGGTCGTTCAGGGTTCCTTGAATAGGTCTATGCACCAACTCATAGTGCTTCCCAGCTTGTTTAGCCTTGGCTCTTCCTACCATCTCCTTTCCCTTTCTTACCCAATCCTATTTGGTAGGTGTAGACGCGCCCGCGTGGGGGGCCGTCGCTACAGTTCGGACTCGATTTGTGTTACGGTTCTTAATCTGAACCAAAGAGTCCAAATCCGGTAAATCGTTTTGAGAAATAGATTTTTTTGAAAAGAAGTGCCAAACATGGACTGCTTTGCCAGATACAGAGTCGCCACCTAAATATTTTATTATGGGAGAATTTAGGAAACCCTGACTCGGTGCCAAAGGCCACGTGTCCGTCATCACCAAAGTTGCCTCGGCTCGGAAACTTGGGTACGATTGGGGAAGGTCAGCTATGAGCACCCCCTCTCGCCCGATCCGAAGATCGGCCTCTACTAACCGTGATATCCGTTTTTGAAAGCGTTATGTGTTCTTATTCCATTTATTAGCCTATAATTACTATGTTATGCGCACAACAAACAAGTATAGACCAAATCACCCATAGGCTCTGATATATTACTATGTTATGCGCCACCAGCAACTACAAGGTATAGACTAGATTGCCTTAATTTGAAAGTAAGCATTGCATATGCCGTTTGTTTTGGAAAAACACTTTGTGACATTTGCTATCTACGCAAGGTAGGCTAAAATACGGATCTTCATACGAGTTTTTTCCAACTCAGACAATCCAACCTTCACCCACAGCATTCAAACTAGTTTTAATCACATAAAGCATTCTAGCCACATATGTAAAGCTTTGCTGTTCATGATAGTCATTTCACAGCCATGCGATATTGTCTAAAAGCATGAATAATTTTAATTCTTATCATCGTACTCCGTGCCTCAAAACGATAAATCTAGTTTAGCCAACATGCATTTACGGTCCTAGTTCATGTCAAATTGACTAAATGCAACATCATTACAGGATGCTAAATATATGTAGAGTAGGCTCGTTCTTAACCTATAACATGGCTTGTGAAATGCAATCAATTGATGCACGGTATTCTCTCTAGAGACAAATGCATGGATGCACGCATGCATAGCATAAGGTATGCTAATTTAAATATGCCCTAGTCTACCATCATAAGCGGGTAAATAAAAGAGAAGAAAGAAGCAGGGATTGGAAGACATGCACACACACACCCACACTTATTACAAATTCGCCCTCTCTCGGAGGGACCAAATAAATATTACAGATAATTAACCTACAAGCTAATTAAATATTACAGGCCATCTAATTAGCTAAGCAAATTAACTAATCTAGGGAAAACAGATAAATTGCCTCGGGAAGAGAGCCCAATGCAAAGCATGCTCCGTCCTGGTCGGAAGTACACTGCCATGCATAGGCTGCCTCTGTTTTCTCTGCTCTGCCTCTTTGAAGACTGCCAAAGTCTCAGAATTGCTTCCCTGGACATTGGGAGACACCACCGACTGAGTAGAATGGCCACCGGCAGTGGTCTATGACCACCGGCTGTTGGTGAAGCTATCGGCCCAGGAAAGATTGCCGGTCGGCACTGGACACTGCCGGTCGGCAGAAAGTTCCTACAGAATCTGCAATTAACAGCAACAGAGGGCAAGGCAGAGCATGGCAATGAAATTCAAGCAATGTATGCACCAATCATGTCCCTTATCATGTTAGTGACTCAAAGGGACATGCTCCTTGGTTCTCTGACCATCAATCGCGCATTTCCATGCGTGATGGCCCAAGGGACCAAGTGTGCACATTTTGATGTCAAGTACAATGCAAACCACCAAACCAAAGGTGGCCAATCCCTATCACTAAATCAAGGGACAAGGCATGCATGTTCAACGCAACCTAAGCATGTTAACTAACATGCAACATGGTATAAAAGGGAGCATGCAAACATGCAATGCACATTAGGTGCACAACCTAAGCAACAAGGCAAACAAGCATGCCACAACTATGCAAACTACTTAGAGCATGCAAGATGTGATCTAATCATGCAACATGCTAGTAGTTTGACCAAGAGAATGCATACCAAATGCAAATGATTTCAAGCATGCAACACATGCAACCAAAGCGTGCAAACATGAGGTAATGTAATAGCACTTGAATGGCATACAAGGGATGGACTTACACTAATTGGACGGCTCTAAGTTAGGTCCCAAAACAGTGGCCAAAGCTTAAGAAGATGGGACCAAACACACATACACACATGCATATGTTAAGGCCTAAACACTTAAGCATCAAGGGGCATCTTTTAAGCTCACTTAAAAAGGAATAATCATAGACATGGGGCATGCATTAAACTCTGAAAATCATGCAAGAACATGGTGCCAAACCATGCAAACAAGATAGGAAAAACATGCAACAAATGGCCCAAGCATTCAAGGCAAGCTAAAGGGGTATTTGACCACACTTAGCAAGACCAAACATGGCATGAATTTAATGACTAAAAACAGAGTTTTAGCACATAAAACAAAGCCCAAAAGACCACTTAGATGGCATCTAAATGGCTTGAATTCAAAAGTATGCACAAATGCACTTTCAAGGAGCATGCCACACAAGTTCATAAGACATCAAAGGGGCATCCAAGGCAAGCATACAAGCATGCAAAGGGGACTGAAATGATGCCATAAATGGTGCCAAACCATTAAAATAAAGCAAGTAATGCATGCCACACCCTCACACACTTACGGCCAACAAGCCAAAATGCAAAGGGGCTATACTAAACATGCCATGGCCGACCAAAATGACTAAGGACAGACCTCTAGCATGACAAAATAAGCACAAAAGCTTCACAAAGCTAGACCTAAAACATGCTTGAACAATGGTTTACAACCTAAGGCATGTTAAGGCCTAAACATGGCATTACAAGGTAGGTATGCTAAGCATGCATGGTGTACCAAAACCAACATACAACAATGCTATTTCATGGCAAAATAAGCATAAATAATAGCCAAGGCATGGTCAACATGAGGCTTAGCTAGGTGCTCATTAAAGAGGCAAAAATGGCCCTTTGCAAGGACAACAAGGAGAGGGGGTGACCCTCTCCCTCTTGGGGACTTTCAAGGCACCATCTTTACCACTGAAATCCCTCAAGATTTCAGTGGTGAGGAGGCCCAAACACCAAAGTCCCGGAGCTCACTCAAAATGGCACAAAATGGAGCCTCTCAAAGCTTAAGAGGGGTCAAACACCTCCAAACCACAAACACTCTAAACAAACTATTTAGAGGGCCTAAAAACAGAATTTTTTATATTATACACTAAGCTCAAAACAGTTCTAAGATAGGCAAAAATAGTATGCAAAAATGGGGAATAAAGGAGTAAGATTGTTACCCTTGAAGACCCTCTTCACAAATGGAAGCTCCAGCAGCTTCTTTGAGCTCAAAACAGCTCCCAAGCTTCAAGAACAAACCTCTGGCCCTTCAAGAACCAAGAAAAGGTGTAACACTATGTGTTTGTGTGCAATAGTAAGACACAAACACACTTATACACACACAAGAGAGAGATATTGAGATAGGATATGTATGAAACCCTAACCCTAGAACTCAAACCCTAAAATGGCTGTCTGAAATGTCTAACCCTTTTTTTTCCAACCCTAAAGCCAAGAGAGGAGGGCTCCTCTTATAGAGGAGCCAATCTTGCAAAGCTTACAAGGTAAGCTAACAAGAAGGCTATCCCTCCATACACGTGTATGGAGGGGAACAAAATATCATACAGCTGTATTAAAATATCTGCAAAAGCAGATGAACAGTAGTCGGCTGCTCAAAATTGCCATCTTGACAAAATTGACTGCCGACTGGCAACAAAGAATGTCGACCGGCAATATACATTGCCGATGGCAACAAAACACCAGCCGGTGGCCTCTGGCCATGGCCGGTGATGTGTGGGGATGCCTCACAAGGCATTCCTTGCCCCTCCAAGGCAAAACACAAGTGTTTGGTGCAAAACCAGACACTAAACAGTCGAGTCGAGAGATCCTGAGGCAAGGCGCGCAAGCCGAGACCTCCGGGAACTCAAGACGAACACAAACATGAATGATCACCGAGTGTTCAAACGGTGACGTCCCAGTCTTGAGGACGGTCAAAAATGGGGTGTCTACAGTAGGCATATAACCTAGACCAAAGGTACGGGGATTATGTGGCACTTCGGCCAATTCAACGACACCCTTCCGGCCACTCCTTCCAATCTCATTCCAGGTACATGTTGAAGCTTATTCATGAGGTAAACAGATTGCGCACTGATATACAGTCCCTCATCAACAGCTAGAAGATCTTGCACTATCCGAGCGTCGGCCAAGGTGAACCCAGACAAGAAGACATCCTCCTCGCCATGTGCAATTTCCAAGATCGGCATAGTAACCTTCGGTGGCGGATATATGGAAGAGTTCCCAAAAACAATAGCTACCCCCTTCCCATGGGGGTACTTCCGCATCTGATGTAAAGTGGAAAAGACAGCTCTTACTTGGTGCAGTCGCGACTGTCCAAGGAGTAAATTAAAGGTGGCTAGCACATCTAGAACATGAAACTCAATGTCCTGTTGCGCCAGGCTAACCTGAGTTCTGATCCGCACTGTCCCCATCACTTCCGACTGGTATTGTCATAAGCCCCAATCACCTGGGCTGTTGGTGCAAAATCTGCCGGCTTTAAACCGATAGCATAGGCCGTATGCGACGGACACACATTAATTGCAGATCCCGTATCAACTAAGACAACTGGTATCTACTTCTCTTTACACTCCACAGAGATGTATAACGGCTTGTTGTGCTTGGAGCCCTCAAGCGGTAATTCTTTATTTGTGAAAGTCAAAGTCGGTAAAGCACTACTCGGGAACACCAGTCCTACTAACTGCTCGGGGGTTGTATCAATAGAGAGCTTAGCCTTATCCATCGCTGATAGGACGACTTGTCTATGTACCCGTGAGACCATGAGCAATCCCCAGATGGAGATGTCTGCTTAAATCTTTTTCAACTACTTCAGTACAACTTCTTCTTCCAACAGTTTATTTTTCTACTTCTCTGCTTCCTTGTCTTTCCCTGACGCCTTTGGCTAATCCAGGTGTGGGGGCTTAAAGTATCGCCCACTCTGAGTCATGTGATCGACCTCTTCTGTATACCACATATCATCTGGCAGATTTTGTCCCCAGTCCTCATTAGTATAGGCAAGATGCAAATCATCGTCTTCCCACCATATTCCCTCGGCAACCAACAAACAACCGTCTGGTTCCGCTATAGTTGTTCCCGTGTTCACAGCACATTCTCTCCTCATGGGGGCTTTGGCTTTTCTAGCCCTCTGATCAATCTCAATTCTCTCCTGCTCGAACTGCTTCAGCGCGGCCTCCTGTTCTGTATCTGTTGTACAAATGCTGCTCAATTCCTGAGCAAAATTCTTCATTCCAGTGCTCTCCGACAGCATCCCATTGTTGTCGACCATTCCGACCGTTGCAGACGTCCCTATTTCTAACTGTCCCTATTTCGGTTGAGACCTCTCATCAATATCTGGCTCATCACTAAACCACCCTGTATTATCCATTGATCCATTCAGGTCAAACCAGTTGATGCGCACATCCCCCAGATCCTGTTCATCAAAGAACTACAGGTTACTGATATCCTCCTAAAGCTCAGCCAAATCATCCTGCCCCTGGCTCGACCCGTTTTCCCGGACTACATTTACCTCTATCCCCATCGATAATTCCACCATCGACTTGGCCTGATCAGCCGGCGCAATAAAGCAGCAAGGGTTATATGCATCCTCAGTTAAGCTCGCAGAGTCATCAGGCATGCCTTCCTTTACCATAGCCACCACCACGGATTCGAGTTGGGATATGGACGTGCATTTCATGCACGAGTCTGTGCTTTTTGGGATGAATAACGCCAGTTTAGGCAGGTGGGAGGGAGTGATGTATATGCTGGGGTCGTATGGAACAGCCATTGTTTGGATAAGGTTCACTTGCCTAGGTGGAAGAGAGGGTTGATTATGTGGTGGGAGAGGATTTGTAGTGATGTTTGGCTTCTCAAGAGGCGCTATTACTTTGTTGTCGATGAGATCTTGAATCTCATGACGAAGTCTAAAACCATGCTGCTGGTGGAAGACACAAAACTTGGCCGGGTTGTGTGTAGGAGGGAGGGGATTTGGCAATGGGCGCGGCTCTAGGGGCTTTAGATGCCCCTTTCTAATCAGGACCCTCAAGGCCACAGACAGAGACATGTAGAGTAGGGTGAAAACCTTCTAGCCTCAAGGTGGGTACTTTGCAGGTTGTGCGGTGCGTCCAGATGTGCCAGTAAAGGGTGTGGCTATTTTTGGTGTGGTGGTGACCATACCAACGTCAGAAGTCCTTGCGGCTACATTGCTACTCGTAGCTACATTTGAACCGCGTGTAAACGCCCTCTTGGGCTGCTCCTTTTCATGGTCAATCAGAACCTGTTTCATAGTATCTTCTATCTGTACCCTAATCTCAAGAAGATCAGCAAAGGTAGGGAGGGGTAAGACAATCATCCTCTGCATCAGCTTCGGTTGCAGATTTTGAGCGCCCATCCTTATCTAATCTTTCTCAGCTGGCCCAGTTGTCATCATGGAGGCCTTGGCCCTCCACCGAGTGACGAAGTCAGAGAAGCCCTCCTTCGGCTCTTGCCTAGTTGCCTCGAGATCACGAGTTGTGACCTCGATTTGAGTGTTATAAGAATATTGGGCAATGAAAGCCTCGGCCATCTCTTCCCAACTTCTTTTCACGGAATCCTCCAGTTTAGCATACCAGATGGCCGCAATACCCAACAAGGTCTGACCAAAGAGAGATAATTTCTGGAGTCTAGTCAAGCCCATCGGCCGCAGAACATTTGAAAATAGCCTCAAATGAACCATGGGATCGCCCGAGCCGTCGAAGCGGTCTATGTAAGGCATTTTAAATCTGTCCGGCAATGTCACCGCCGAATCTGTGTAGCCATCCTCTATATCTAGGATCGAGTTGACTCCCTGAGCTCGCTTGAACAGTTTTTCAAGCTTGCTGACTTTCAAAGCGGTTGGATCGACCTCAAACTCGAACGGTGTGTCTGTTGGGTGGGCCAGTGCTTTGGAAGTCTAAGGTGGGACTAGCCCTGCTGGAATGTCCGTATTCTCCTAGACATTAGCTATATTCCTAGGTATCAGAACCCTAGGTGGGGGTGGGTGCGAAGCAGATATTACTGCTAGTTGTGGTTATTATTGTTGTTAAAGCCTGGAAATCAGCTCAGCCTGCTAAGCTACAACCTCTGTTTGGCGAGCGGTAACTTTCGCTTGGCGAGCAGCGTCTCGCTGCATGGCCTCGATGGTTTGTTGGAGTTAACGTATCATTTCCTCCATACTGATTGAGGGATGCTGATCTGTTTGACTTGGCATACACTCTGAGGTGGAAGTAGAAAACTGGTTTTCACTGAGCACAGGTGACTAACGAACTGGTGAATTATGTCAAACTCTCCTCCGTCTTGTGACCAGGGGTAGCGAAGCAAACACCGGTTGTCCTCTCTCATAAGATCCCCAGATCAATAAAGCCGCCTTACACTGGTCCAGAGTGCTTGGGGGGTAACTACCTTGTCGAAAGCAATAGTGAAAATACTACCTTGCAAAAAAGAAAATAAAGCAAAAGAAACAAAAATTAGAAAAATGTACAGCACCTCGGCTTAGACAGAGACAACACACAGTTAAAATCATAAGCTGGAGAGTTTGCACTCAAACACTGATTTCTGCCGCCCAAATTTTCTGGCTCAAAACTGATATTCTCAAACTAATACCCAGACTTGCAACTGATACATACATTCCTGTAGAGACACACCTTAACAGCACATATCAAGCAAGTGAGAGCCAAAACACCCCTATTGTGGGGTAGGGTTTCCCTGTCCTAGTTTCGTCAGGAACTAGGGATTCACTATGCACGCATGCGGTTTCACATAATCCTGCATTCAAGTGAGCAACCTGTCCTAGTTTGGAACAGTCTCTATGGCTTCCGATATGTAACTAGGTTAATTGGTCAAAAAGGGTGCCTCAGCAAGACCACCTAATATACCTCTCGCTCTTAACACCGAGAAGTGAAAGGAGGATCAAACGGTACAGTGGTGATCCAGATCCAAGATTTGTGTTCCCATCGTGGCAGAGCCCGTAACCGGTCAGCCTTATGGCACACTTTTCCAAGCAAGCCTCCGGCAAACTGTTCAGGAATAGCAGATGGCAAACACTGTGACTTAGGTGCACCTATGTAAATACAATTCAAAGAAACACATAAATGTAGATAAAACAACATATCATGAGTTCGAGTCAAGATCTCTAAATCCCCAGTAGAGTCGCCAAAAAATGTAGACTCGACTTTCTTCGCGCGCCCCCCCTTTTGGAGAGGCGCGAATTGGTCTCCTACAGTTTGGACTCCTGTCACGGTTCTAAATCTAATCTCACAAAGTGTAATGTGAGACTGATAAACACCAAAGAGTCCAATCCGGCAAATCATTTTGGAAAATTGATTTTAGATCAAATAATATCAAAAGGCTGACTCGTGCCAAAAGGCTGACTCGCCACCTAAATATTTTTATTTTGAGAAATTTAGGAAACCCTGACTCGTGCCAAAGGCCACATATCCGTCATCACCAAAGTTGCCTCAGCTCGGGAACTTAGGTACGAAAGGAGAGGGTCATGAAACAAGCACCCCCGTTGGCCTGATCAAAGGATCAGCCTCTACAAAACATGATATGTTGTTTTATAAACCTCATATGTTCTTATCCGGTTATTAGCTATCATTACTATGTGACGCGTACACAATCAAGTATAGACTAAATCGCGAGAATTGGAACAAAACAACTTATGTTTGTTTTCAAAAATAATTTGAAGGTGCCACTCTCAAGTGGGCTAAAACGCAGATTTGCCACCCACGGGTGGCCTTAAAACATGATTTACCACTTCACAAAGTGGGCTTCAAACTCAGATTCACTGAATTGATTCAATTCAAGCAACAAAGCCTTCATCCACAGGCATTCATGCAGTTAATCATTTAAGCACATAGCCTCATGGCAAGCATCTTATCATGGCAATACTCACACTCATACAAGTATGCTAAAGCGTAAAACTTACATAGTACTCCAAACCAAAACAAAAAGCTAGTTAGAAACAATGCATGATCCTAACTATGTTAAGATGCCTAATGTACCACATGCAATATGCAATTAATAGGCTCGGCTATCTAAAATGGCAAATGAATGCAACAACTTGATAACATGCTTTGAAACACGTATTCAAATCGGTATTGAAATACAATACGGTTTGAATGATGCGCTGAGCCTCGGTGCATACAAGACAAATGAATGATGCAACATGCAAAACATAAGGTATGCTAATCGAAATGTGACCCTAAACTAACCATCGAAAATGGATAAATAAAAGAGAGAAAGATGTGGGGTTGGAAGACATGCACACACACACGCACGCTTATTACAACATCGTGCCCTCGCGAAGGAGGGTTCGAATGAATAAGCTAAGTTACACTAAGCTAAGATAAGTTAACTAATCTAATTAAATTAATTAGACTAATTATTACACAACCAATTGAATAACTAGTAAACTACTTACTAATTATTACAACACAACATAAAGAAATAGCTAAGCTAAAGCTACTTAATTATTACATAATCAATGCAAATTAACAAAGTAATTAACATATTAAACTATGCTGCTACTACTCTGCTCCAGCATGCAGAAGATGCATGCACTCAATTCACGCCCTGAAAAGCCCACCGGTTTGCTCTCAAAAGGCTCTGTTTGCAGGGTTACTCCAAGAACTTTCTGCTCCACCTTATCAATTCACTGCTGAGGAATGCACCAGTGGCCTTCCAGCCATAAGTTCTTGCTACCGACCATCTACTGGCCAAAAAAAGGCACTGCCAGCCAAGGATGTAGCACTGTCGGCCATCAATGTACTAGTGTCGGCCGGGCTAATTCTGTGAATTGAGCCTCATACTCAGTAATTGATTTGTTTCCCTGCTTCAGTTCAATAAATTCAGCTTTTTCTATCCCGCACTCATTGTGGAAAATATTTTTCATAGAAGACTTCCAGAAAATGAGTCCAAGTACCATCCTTATTATCGTTCCAAACCAACATCCACCAACGCCTTGCATCGTCTTCCAATGTGAATGTAGCTAGTTGCACCTTCTGGGCTTTGGTACATGGAAACACTTCAAACAATTTCTCAATTCCCAATACCCAAGCTTCGACCTTCAACGGTTCAATTCCACTATGAAACACTGGTGGCTTCATCTTCTTAAATTCTCTAGTCAAGGCAACAGTGCAAGTCTCTGGCTGACACCCTGGAGCTGGAGGTGGTACAGGCATTTGAAGTGGGGGAGGTGGTTATTGTTGTTGTTGCTGCCATTGCTGTTGTTGTCTTATGGCTTCAGCCATGTCTTGTATCATCTATTCCATTTTATCTAGTCTTGAGGAGGTTGCCTCCTCTATTTCATCACATCTAGTTCTCACCATTTTCTATATGAAATTTTGTATTATAATATATATATATATATATACACACATGGTCATGTACGCAATTTTATATACCATCACAAGGTTATCTTACTTAACATATCAATGCACATGAATGCATTCCTGAAGTCTCTTCTAGACCCTCTATAGCTCAATGGATAAGTGAGTGAGATATAACTCGTGCTCTGATATCACTCTGTCACAACCCAAACTTGCCCCTATAGGTTTAGCGTCATGACCGGCCAGTAATCATAGATTACCTACGGCCTCCATACAAATAAACAAATAATATAAAGTACGGGGCTTACCAGAAGTCTAAAATGTTATAGAATTCATCCATTGAGCCGTGTATATATGAGGAGAGCAAATATATTAAGTAAGGTTTTGTTTCAAGTTACACCCAACATAAGTACAAACTCATATCTTACAAAAACACTACCCCAATTATGTACAAAATACAAAACCATTAAACCCCACAAAAGGGGTTCGACAAGCATGGCTCCGCCCAAGCCTGATTACTTCACTTGGAAACTCCACAAAAGGCTGACCTGGGTAAACTCGGGGCTATCTAACTCTAATGTTTAGTTTACCCACCTACAATTACATATATAAATAATTAGTGAGCTAATGCCCAATGAGTAATAACAGAATAAAGAGGTTTTATGAATGAAGCTCGACAATATTACGAATAACAAATTTTAACATCAATACCCATTCAACTAACATGTATTACATTCGATAGAATAACAATGTTGTTATACCAACAGAACCCTGAGGGCCGATCAAAATATCATATCCGATTATCTAATAGGCCACGGTATTGTTCCCCTGGGCGAGGGCCTGTGGGCCATGGTTTAATCTCCCCCAGGCAAGGGTTAATGTGCAATGGTATTAATCTCCCCTAGGTAAAGGTCAATGTGCCATGGTATTAATCTCCTCCAGGCAAAGGTCAATGTGCCATGGTATTAATCTTCCCCAGGGAAGGGTCAATATGCCATGGTATTAATCCCCCCCACAAGGGTCAATATGCCATGGTATTAATCTCCCCCAAGCAAGGGTCAATATGCCATGGTATTAATCCCCTTCCCACGCAAGGGTCAATATGCCATGGTATTAATCTCCCCCAGGCAAGGGTCAATGTGCCATGGTATTAATCTCTCCCAGGCAAAGGTCAATATGCCATGGTATTAATCTCCCCCAAGCAAGGGTCAATATACCATGGTATTAACCTCCCCCAGGCAAAAGTCAATGGTTAAGTCATGAATACATTTTCAAAAGGGAACTTCATTCATTTATAAGAACTAGAGTTTCAGTGAACTAGAGTTCAATAACCCATTCACACATCGAATCTGATAATAATGACACTTTATAAAATAAAAGCAATTTGAACATATCTTTATAAGGTTATTACTCACAGTGGTTTGAGTTATCACTACGCCTCGGTCGTCCACCTAAACGAAACACATAACAAGTACAAATGAAACTCTATTCGTTTTGATTCAATTCTCTTCATACCTCTCTAACTTATTGTATGATTATATGAGTCCAAAAAGGTGCCTAAGAAGGCTAGAAGTGGCATGAGGATGCAAATGTGCACTTAAAAGAGTTGATAAAATTTTGCTGAAAATAGGGTCTCTGCTCAAGCGCAACTTCCTACGCTCGGGCGAGGGTTCAAAAACAAAGGTGGTCGCTCAAGCATGACATCCGTCGCTCGAGTGACCTGCAAAAGTACTGGACACGTGAAATTCCCGCTCGATGGTCGCTCGAGCGGACTGTAAAATTTCAAAGACTTCTAGGAACTCGAATTCCACGCTCGAGCGTGGACTCTCCCGCTCGAGCGGACAGTACGAATTCTGGAATTTCCAGAACTGTGCTTGAAGTTCAAACATTGCACTCAAAGATTCAAATCTTACATTTTTGGTATAAAAACATGGAGAGTCACTATGTAACATGAAAACACTTTCAATTTGAACCCATTTATTCAAAATCATGGTAATTTCTCAACCATTAACTTCAATTTCAAGTTGTAAAATAAGTCTAACTCAATTTAAGTATACATTTCACCAAAAACATGTTCAAAATATGATCAAGTGACATGAGAGGCATGAAGACATGATGGATTCTCTAAAATGATGTATAATTGTGCCATGCATGAATGAATTCCATGAAATTCCAACTCAAATATGCATGCATGTAAGCTATTCAACTCCATTCTTCCATTTCTTGATATTCATAGCTTCTTTTCTTCAATAACATGCCAATGAGTTTAAAGATGAGAGGAATTCAACTACTACATGCCTTATCTACATGAATTAGTGATGAATGCCATACCTAGTGTTGAATTCAAGTGTGTTATGGCTCCAATCTTTGAATCTCCCTCTAAATCTCTACAATTCTCCTCTTTCTCTCTCTAAATGTTGAATTCTCCTCTCCTCTCTCTTAATTCTCAGCTGAGTGTGTACACAAAAATGAGTTCATAAGCTTAATTTGGGTCTTATATAAGGTGTGATTAGGTTGGCCTAATCAAAGGTGGTTAGGATTAATTAATTAGACTTAATTCTAAAAAGTCAATCAGTTTATTCTAATTATTTTGGTCCAAATCAAATTTCAATTAAAGTTGTCATAAAATTCTAAATATTCTAATTAGCCTATTGGGCTAGTCAATTTCAGTTCCTGAAGCCGTTTAGGCTCCCAATTTTCAACTCTATGTCGTCAAATTAAACAAATATTCCATATATCAACATATAATTATAGAATTAAACATGTAATCACACAATCAAGCACATAATCATGCAATTAAACTCATTAAAACTATATAATGTACTAGTTTGGAGGTCGGGGTCGTCACAACTTCTGCATCTCATGCACCTCTTACGGGTATTCCAGCACTCGGAGCCACTGCCCATACTGTTAATGCCTATGCTGAAAATCAGGGCAATCTGACAGAGTCGATCCCACCACAAGCCTCCAAAGCACCTATGTATCAAACCGAGGCTTCATTTGAATTTGAGGTTGACCCAACTATGCTTAAGTTCAACAAGCTGGAGAAGCTATTCAAGAGAGCACAAGGTGTTAATTCTATCCCCGACATAGAAGACGGGTGTACCGACTTTGCAGTGACATTGCCAGACCGGTTCAAAATGCCGCACATCGATAAATTCGACAGCTCCGGAGATCCCATGGTTCATCTACGACTGTTTTCAAACATCTTGTGGCCGATGGGCCTAACCAGATTGCAGAAATTGTCTCTCTTTGGCCAGACCATGTCAGGAATAGCAACCATATGGTATGCAAAGTTGGAGGATTCTGTAAAACAGAATTGGGAGGAAATGGTTGAGGGCTTTATTGCTCAATACTCGTACAACACGCAGATCGAGGTCACAACTCGTGATCTCGAGGCAACGCACCAAGAGTTGATGGAGGGTTTCTCATAATTTGTGATGAGATAGAGGGCTAAAGCTTCAATGATGACCACCAGGCCTTCCAAGAAAGACCAAATAAGGATGGTAGTCCGTAATATGCATGGGAAATTGTTACAGAAAACGATCGTTTTACCTCTGTTCATGTTCACTGAGCTCTATGAGATGGGGGTTCAAATTGAAGACACCATGAAATAGGGGCTGATTACTGATGAGAAAGAGCAAGCAAAGAGGCCTTTTGTGAGCAGTTCCAATGCTACCACCAGTGGTAGCACAGCTGAGCGGCCAACAGATGTGAGCGTTGTCACCACCACAACCAAGACCGCCAATCCCTTTACCAATACAGCTCCACAAACTTCAGCCAACTCTGCTCGATCCCAAAGGACCTTTACTTAACTCTACATGACCCTATCTTAAGCCATGAAGGTGTTGGTCAAAAAGGGGCACCTCAAACCATTAGAGCCTTGCCCATTACCTGATCCCCTTCCACCCAAACACAACCCAGTCAATTATTGTGCGTTTCATCAGTAGCATGGTCATGATACCAACCAATGCTTTAGACTGCGCCATGAGATTCAAGACCTCATTGACAACAAGGTGATCGCATCCCCCAGAAACCAAATGTAACTACAAACCCTCTCCCAGCCCACAATCAAGTTCTCCCACCTCAAAATCTAAACCTAATCCATACACTAGCCATCCCCTATAACCCCATCGTATATATTACCCCTTCCCACCTACCCAGACCGACAGTGTTCATTCCTGAAAGCATAGATTTGTGCATGATGGACACGTCAGCACTTCAACCTAAACTTATGGTGATGACAATTACAATCGGAGGGAGGATGGCCTTAGAGGAGAGTACGAGTCTGTTGATTGAGTGCTCTAAGGACTTGTCTGAGAGGGTTTACGATCCAAGCTGCTACATTGCACCGATTGATCAAGCCAAACTAGAATTGGTATTGCCAACTATAGTGGAGGTCAATGTGGTTAGGGAGGATGGCCCGAGCCAAGGTTTAGATGATTTGGCGAAACCTGAGGAGGACTTAGACAACATGTAGTTCTTTGATGAACAAGATCAAGGGGATGTACAGATTGACTGGTTCGATTTGAATGGATCAACGGACAACTCTGGGTGATTGAGTGATGAACCGGACAAGGAGGAAAAAATTGAAACTAACACAAAACCGGAGGAAAAGAAAATAGGAATTGTTGTAGTAGCCGGAATGGCTGATGAAAAGGGGAATCTACTGGAGAACACCGGTGTAGAAAATTCAGCTCAAGAACTGGGCACTGTGAGTACTATGGACACAAAACAGGAAGCTACGCTAAAGTAGTTTGCACAAGGGAGGGTTGAAGACAACCAGGAAGTAGTGTTGGCCTAACATCCTGCGGGGGATACTTGTGATGTGAAAGTGATCCGAACGGAGTCGAACAACTGTTTGTCAACTGCCAAAGGTGTATGGTGGAATGATGATGATCTACATCTGGCCACACTAACGAGGACTATGGTGAGTGCCTTCCAGACAACACTTGGTATGCAGAAGAGATAGATCACATGACAAGAAGTGGGCGGTATTTTAAGCCATCGCACTTAGATCAAGCTGAAGCATCTGGGAAAGACAAAGAGGTTGAGAAACAAAAAAAGAAACAGCTGGAAGAAGAGGCAATGTTAAAGCAACTAAAGAAAATCCAAGCTAACATCTCAATTTGGGGTCTTCTTATGGCCTCCTGGGTACATCAACAGGCAGTACTGTCAGCAATGGATAAAGCCAAATTGTCCATTGACACTACCCCTGAACAGCTTGTGGGATTAGTCTTCCCAGGTGGTGTCGGGCCAACCCTAACCTTTTCTAACAAAGAATTGTCGCTGAAAGGCTCAGCTCACAACAAACCCCTATACATATCCGTTCAGTGCAAGGAAAAGTGGGTACTGGTGGTGTTGATAGACACCGATTCAGCTATCAATGTTTGTCCTTCCCGCATAGCTTATGCCATCAACCTTAGGCAGGCAGACTTTGTGCCCACAGCCCAATTAATTCAGGCATATGATAATACGAGTAGGGAGGTTATGGGCACGGTGCAAATCAGAGTCCAGGTGGGCCCAACTCAACAAGATGTCGAGTTCCATGTCCTGGATGTACCGGCTACTTTCAACTTACTACTAGGAAGGCCCTAGCTGCATCATGTGAAAGTTATCTCCTCCACCCTCCACCAAATGTTGAAATACCCTCACGGGAAAGGAGTGGCGATTGTTTTTGGGAATTCATCTATCCATCTCCCACCAGAGGTAAATACACCGGTGTTGAAGATCGTTCATGACGAGAAAGATGTATTCCTCTCAGGGTTCACTTTAGCCAAGGCCTGGGTCATGCAGATCATTCTGCCCGCTGATGAGGGCGTGTATGTCAGTGCCCAATCTATCTATGTCATGAGCAAACTACAGCATGTGCCAGGAATGGGACTTGAAGAAGTGGCTGGAAACGCGTCACAACATTGACAGACGTACCACACAATCTACATGCCTTTGATCTGGGTTATATACCCACCAAAGAGGACTGGATCAGGAAAAGTAAAGAGATGACAAGCAGAGCCAGAGCCAAGCAGGCCAGGAAACACTATGAGTTTATCCATAGGCCAATCTGGGGAACGCTAAATGGCCACTTTGTTCAGGAGGGAGAAGATTTTCCCTTTTGCAGTTTTCCCAAGCCCTGGATGAATTCTACCAAGCAATGTGTTCCTAGGTTTGAAATCTTATTCGACCTGCAGTTGCAAGATAGTGATGCCGAGAAAAAAGCTGAACCAAGTGCTGAAGCTGAACAAAGCATGGAAAATGACTCAGACAACAGCAAACTTAGAGGAGGGGCAGCACTGGCATGTCTCCTTATAAATCCTGCGGCTGACTCAGAGAACTTGGGGGATAACCTTACCATCTCCATGATCGGGGACCAACAAGGTGTGAACCCATCCAGCAGCATTTTGGATGCATCGGAGACACCATCTCTTATCTGGTAGCTGAAGGAGGGCTACATGTCTAGTTCTGAGTCGGGTGGTGAGCTAGAATCTGATTCCACTGAGCCTGTGGAGTCAGAATCAGATTTTGATTCTTCTAAGTCTAAGTCTGGTATTCCTGGGGGTGATAACCCGGATGCCAAGGTCTTGTCCTGATTCTCTTTTTCTTTTGCTTTTGAGTCGATTGAAACCGAAGATCTAGATCTTATGAATGAGAACGCTGCCAATTCTAAGTATTTCTCTGTGCCACTTATTTATTATATTGACCAAGTTTCAAAATTTTAATAAAAATGACGAGGAAGAGATTCCTCTGGTTTTGAAAAACTTAATTAATCGAGAGGAGGAGAAGTTTGCAAAACCCTGTGCTAATGAAATCATTGTTGTTAATGTGGGTACTGAGAAGGATTCGCGTCTGGTCCAGATCGGGTCCACGTTGTCTTCAGAAGAGCGCGAGCACTTAGTTGCTTTATTAAAATATTTCAAAGATGTTTTGCGTGGTCCTACGAAGACATGCCTTGAATCGATCCTGAGATTGTACAGCATCGGATCCCTCGTAACTTTGAGACCCGACCCGTCAAGTAGAAGTTGTGAAGAATCTGTCCGGATTGGGCGCTGAAAATCAAAGAAGGGTCACCAAGCAGATCGAGGCAGGTTTCTTGTTAGTATCTGAATATCCAACTTGGTTGGCCAATATCGTCCTAGTGCCGAAAAAGGATGGTAGAATCCGGGTGTGTGTGGACTTTAGGGATTTGAACAAAGCCAGTCCGAATGACGACTTTCCTCTACCGTACATTAATGAGTTAGCAGATTTCACTGCGTGCCATGCATTGTTATCCTTTATAAACAGGTTTTTCAGATACAACCAGATTCTAATGGTGCCCGAGAACAGAGAGAAAACCGCATTCACTACACCGTGGGGTACCTACTGCTACCGGGTTATGCCATTTGGGCTGAAGAATGCCGAGCTACCTATCAGAGGGCTACAACCACTATTCTGCATGATATGATCTACAAAGTGATCGAGGTGTACGTAGACAACATGATTGTCAAGTCCAAAGAAAGAGAGGGCCACTACACCGCCTTGAAAAAATTCTTTCAACGGATCAGAGAATACAAGTTGAGATTGAACCTGCAAAAGTGCACCTTTGGCGTAACAGCAGGGAAAATGTTGGGCTTTTTGATCACACAGAGGGGCATCGAAGTAGGTCCTTCCAAAATCAAGGCCATCCTAGAAATGCCACCACCAAGGACTAAAAAGGAAGTGCGAGGCTTTCTAGGCAAAGTGCAATTCATGAGGCGGTTTATTTCCAAATTAACCTTGACTTGTGAACCATTATTTGGTCTCCTAAAGACAGGGGAGAAATTTCGATGAGATGATCGATGTCAATTCGCCTTTGAGCAGATTAAGCATTACCTTCAAAATTTGCCTGTGTTGTCGCCGCCAAAGCTGGGGAAGCCTTTGATTCTATACCTGTCAGTGACAGACACGACTATGGGATACTTGCTCACTCAAGAATCTGAAGATAGGGTGGAGAAAGTCATCTACTACTTGAGCAAGAAAATGCTAGATTATGAGACCCGCTATACTCCGTTGGAGAAAGCTTGCCTAGCCTTGGTATGGACTACCAAGAATTTGAGGCACTACTTGTTGGCTCACTCTGTAATCCTAGTTTCAAGATTAGATCTTATCAAATATCTCTTTGAGAAACCAGCACTTACGGGTAGGCTAGCTCATTGGTTACTTCTCCTCGCCAAATTTGATCTCAAATATGTCACTCGCAAGTCGGTCAAAGGAAGAGTTGTAGCGAAGTTCTTGGCAGATCACCCAGTAGAAGGGGATGAGGCGGTGGAATACTTGTTCCCAGATGAAGCCATTCTACAAGTAGAGGAGGAGACTTGGACAATGTACTTTGACGGAGCAGCCAATCAGTATGGTTATGGGATAGATGTGTTGCTAATAGCACCCGACGACTCCCATATATCTTTAGCCTTCAAACACCGATTCAAGGTATCCAATAATGAAGCAAAATATGAAGCGTGTATCGTTGGTTTAGAAGTCGCCCTGGAACTAGGGACAAAAAGGTTGGATGTTATCGGGGACTCGAACTTAGTTGTTTCTCTAGCACATGGAGACTAGAAAGTCAAAGAAGAAAAGATGAAGGTTTATCAGCAGACCCTGGATGTTCTGATTCCTAGGTTTGAAAAGCTGACTTTCACACATCTACTGAGGGAGAACAACAGGTTCGTTGACGCTTTAGCAACTCTATCATCCATAGTAGACATCCCACTTGGAGTCCGGATGCGTCCGATTATCATTGAGCAGAAATACACGCCGACTTATGAAACTATCGCCGCAATAGATGAAACATAAGATAAAAACCCTTGGTACTACAATATTGGGAACTTCGTAGAAAATGAGATTTATCCACCAAGGACAAATGCCAAGGACAAAAGGGGAATACGGTAAATAGCTGTCTAATTTATCATCTACAGAGGTAAACTGTATAAAAGAGGTCATCTGAGAATGCACAAGTTGTGTGTCGAAGAAGAGGAATCAAAGCACTTGATGGAGGCCATCCATGGACGATAGTGCGAAGCGCAAATGAACAGAGTGATGTTAGCCCGAAAAATTCTCAAGCAAGGTTACTATTGGTCCACTATGGAGGAGGATTGTATTGGTTTTGTTCGGCAATAACACAAATGCCAAATTCATGCTAATCGCATGACCATCCCGCCGTCAAAACTATACAACATGACTTCGTCATGGCCTTTTTTAGTCTGGGGAATCGACATTATTGGTGCAATCACGCCAAAAGGGTCGAATGGGCATGAATACATTTTGGTGGCAATTGATTATTTTACAATGTGGGTAGAAGCTCAATCCTATGCAGTGTTAAAAACATCGCATGTGGCCAAGTCATCAGAAACAAAATCATTTGTCGATATAGAGTCCCAAACGAGATCATATCAAATAATGGACCCCACTTCAAGAAAATGGTGGTATACTTGTTGGAGAAATACAATGTGGCTTTTCACAAGTCATCTACATATAGGCTGCAAACCAATGGAGCTGTTGAAGCCGCCAACAAGAACATGAAGATTATCTTGCAGAAGATGGCTGAGACCTACAAGGACTGGCCAGATAAATAGCCATTCGCACTCTAGGGCTCTAAAACTTCAATTTGGACGTCTACTGGGGCAACTACTTATTCTCTTGTCTACGGGATAGAGGTTATTTTGCCAATTGAAATAGAAATCTCGTCGCTGCGAGTTATGGCTGAGTGTCAGATAGTAGAGGTGGATTGGCAACAAAGCATACTTAAGGAGTTGATGTTGTTTGATGAGAGAAGGGTGAAAGCATTGTATCACGTTTAGGGCTACCAGCGCAGAATTGCTAGGGCTTTTAACCAAAAAGTTAAGTACTGAAATCTCAATGAGGAGGATAAGGCGCTGAAAGACAACCGAGCTCCCATTCATGACCCTAGGGGCAAGTTCAGATCCAATTGGACTGGTCCCTACATCATCAAAACTATCTGGTCGAGTGGAGCTGTTATTCTCAAGAACATGGATGGCCTAGAATTTTCACAACCAATCAACATGGACAAGTTGAAGAAATGTTATCCCTGAGAGGCTCGCTAGGCTGAAAACCCGAAGGGCGACCTAGGCAAATGTTAGAGCATGAAAAAATAAAAATAAAGAAAAACTGAGCTCGCAAGGTTGAAAACCCTAAAGGGCGACTTTGGCAAAAGTTAGAGTGCAAAAGGAGAGAGTTAATACTTGAGTGAACCTGAACTGAACTACGTAAGGCCTGATTCCAATCTTTGAGATACGTAGGCAATTTCGTCCCGAAGTTCGGCCGCAATCACCTCCAACTCAACTGTTCTGTCCATTTGTCTGATCAGGTCATCTTTGTCTGTCCATTATCTGAGAGTTCGGTTATGATCTTCATTCTGAGAGAAGAGCTGGTTACAATGCAGAGCAATGGTGTTCAATCAGGGGCATTTCTGATCTTTTGATTCAGGGTTGTACATCTTGAGGATTGATTCCGTGCATGTCAGGTGGTGATCCTTTTCGAAAATGGTTTTGGGAAGTTTTAATAAAAGTTGATCTTATTCAAAATTTTACCTTTTACAACTTAGACCATTTTTGGACCAAAAGGAAAATTTCCAATGCTTACAACTTTAATTTCATTGATTTGAACATAAAAGTTCTCCAACTCTCTGATACAAATCAAAGTTTTTTTTTATTACATCGAAAAAACTTGAAAAGAAAGGTCAAAGCAATAAACTAGGGACATAGGTGAGTTAGGTGCTTCTGGAAGCTTCTGAAGCCAAAGTGGGCCTGGTTTGTGCCTCATCCTCGAATCAAGCCAAACACTCGCCAGAAAGGGCGTAACTAAAACTAGGGATAAGGGCTAGAAGCTCTCTCATCCTCCAAGCAGTGAGGTACCTAGCCAAGTGCGAACCACGGATGGGGAATGAAACCAAGTACTCTACCCTCTCCTTTGGGTAGGTCTGATCATACCCAAACTAACGTTTGAACCGGAAGGGAAAGTAGAACACGCAATGCATCAGTCCGATCAACTATATGCCAGGTTGCCGAGCCATGTTGTAACTCATCTCGGTCAAATTAAGCAAGGGGCAATGCCAAGCTATGTTAGCAGCAGACCTATTGCACATCCAGTTGCACTACCACCCCTTGTTGGGAAAATCCACTAGTTGGTGGCGGAAGAAATAGCCTTAAGCTGAGCACTCAGGGCAAAAGTCCACTACCTTCATTTTATCCATAAGCCACACCTGGGAGGGATGAAAGAAAAGAAGGATTAAAGAATAGAGAGATGTATGTTAAGAGAAAAATGAGAAAAGGGCTTTGAGAGAAAAATAGAGCATAAGTGACGAGTGATATAAGAAACACATATACGAAAGGATGGGAAATAATACCTGAAGAAGTAGTGGGCTCCCCGCGAATCTAGTTGTCTCTCACCGATGAAATGCGTCTAAGCCCATCAAAGTCTCGGCCAACGCCAAACCAATGCAACTCTTGCCTTCTTTCAAACCTTGGGCTACTTCAATCAATCGAATGTCGGATCCACCAAAACTAGGGGCAAAAACAAAATGAGCAAGCATACATAAGCAGAGGGCATGTTACCGAAAACCTCGCCAGAGAAGGTTGCCCCGATCACTGATGTCGAAAAATCGATGAATCAAGCTGGGCATGTCAAGCTCTCGTTGTGGGCCAAAGATCGAGCCTTATGCAGAGTAAACCCACACATCCGTCTCAAAGCTTGGGCGTGGCCAAAACAGGGCTAAGGCATGATTTTCTCATCGCACCGAGATTCCATTAGTGCCTGAAATTCTTCAATTGTAGGGCATATTTCTTGTCCCCCGAAGTGAAAGACATGTGTAATCAGGTCCCAGCATCGAGCCACGGCATGAAGGAACGGAAAACAAAGTCGAATCCGGCTCAACGAAAAAAGTGCATTTATGCTAAAACCCCAAAAATTTACCTTTTCTGTTCCATCTAAAGTTGCTATCCAATCCAAAAGCTTTTCGGCAAAAAAAAATAGCTCCATTTGTGGAAGAAATTGCAGTTGAAATGAGGTTCTGAAGAGAAATCACAAAGATGAACCTTTTGAAGAAGATAAGGCTGTGAGTGGAAACCAGCTGTCAAAAATCTAGAGGTTCCTCACACTGGTGGCTGGCAGGCTACTTTGGTGGTCGGTAGGCCACCCCCTCTAGCCGACAACCTCCTCCTCTGGCTGGCAATCCCTTTTTCTAGCCTACCGTCCATCTGTGAGCTGGATAGTGCTGGAAGCTTGTGTTTTGTCTTGATCTTTGAGTGTTTTAAGGTTTTGTTTCAAGTCTTTTTTATTTTAGCAAGTTTGTTTATTTGTATTTGAGTTGTTTTTGCTTTGTTTATCGAGTTGTATTTTATATTTTGTATTTTGGTTGTTGGTCGGCTCATTACCCGATTAAGAACATTGTTTCAATCAAGTGCTCTATTCGCCAATTCGATCTTGTGGGGGCCGAATATCGGAAGACGTAAAGAGGCCGAATAATTGGACCTGGAGAGTCAAAATTCATATATCGCATTCGGCCCCGTCTTATACACGAATCCAGAGGTACCCTATTCGGCCAAATAACCAGTTGAGTAAGGAGTAGAGTGAAGGGCGGCTTGCAACAAAAGGAGCCGAGTAAATTGTTATACGACGAATTGAAAGTGGGCCCAGCCCTGAAGCCCAAGAAAGAAAAGATATAAATAGAAGAATATCATCCAGAAAAAGGTCTGTGAGAATTATTGTGCTTAACTTAAAACACAAGTAACTAAGAGAGTATACACTGACTTAACCGTCGGAGTGCTAATTTCGACACCCCCGACCTGAGTGTTTGTTTCTTTTCAGGTCGTCAGTCGAGGATCTCAAGCGTCTCAGTGGATCAAAAGAGTATTTCCAAACCACTTCCCCACAATTGGCGCCGTCTGTGGGAATACTCAACTACATTCATGGCGGGCGTAACGGAAGACCCTCCGATAGTCACTGACGAAACCACACAGAGAGACGACCTCACCCCAATAAACATGCTTTGACTGGAGACTATCGTCGCAAGACGTGCCTTGAACTTCGACTCACTTGCCCAAAACTCACCCTCGACTTCAGCACATGAGACAATGCAAGCGATCATGGAACAGGCGAAGCAAAACGAACAGAGGCTGGAAAACATGATCGCTGAGAACGAGCGCCTCCGTCAGGACTTGGCCTTGGAAGTAGCAAAATCCAATAAAGCTACACGCCACGATCAGGGATGACCTCTGAGAGCGGGTAGTCGAAGACCTCGAGTTCGAAGGCAATATAGTGACAACAACTCTGACTCATTATCCCCAGAGCCTAAAAAGAAGGGATGACTCGAAACTACCAGTTCCTCTAAAGAGAGTCCACATCTAAGGCATAAGCGAAGATGAAATGGTTCGGACAAAGAAGACCAGCATGATCCCTTTGTGCGATAGATCGCAAAGGCAGTACTACCCAAGAAGTTCAAAGCCCCGTTATTCACCCTATACAACGGGAAATCAGACTCCACTGATCATATCCGTCATTATAAGCAAGCCATGACGCTACATGCAGACGATGAGGCTCTCATGTGCAGAATATTTCTGAGCAGTTTGGGGCCATTTGTCGTAAGATGGTATTATAAGTTGGAGACGGCGTCGATTAAGAGTTTCTATCAACTACAGAAATCCTTCAGGGCAAGATTCATCACCAACGAGGTCCAGCAGAAGCAAGCTAACTCTCTTTGGGCAATGCAGATCCAGCCGAGAGAAACCTTACGAGCGTATTCGGCGCGCTATTGGGAATGCTTTAATCTTGTCGATGATGCTTGCAACGACTCCATGGTCATTACCGCCTTCAAAATGGGTTTGCATCCTGATAGTGCTCTCTGTAGTTCCTTGACTAGAAGACCCCCCAAAACAGTCTAGTTGTTGATGAAGAAAGTCGAGGAATACTGCAAAGTGAAAGATGACGCCTTGCGGGTTAAAGCCGGAAACATGGCCAACAAGATGGCCCCTTCTCAAATCGCCTAGCCGGTAAATTCTGCAGCACCTCAGAGCCCTGAACCACGGCATTGGGCTAAACGAGACAAGAGACGAGATTCTCGCCGATCAAACGACCAATGCTCCCACCGAGCTAATGAACAACTTCAAGTAGATAGCAGGCGCACAAGGCGCGTAGACAAGAAATATACGGAGTTGTCAGAGCCGGTCAACGCAGTTATGTCCAAAGTCCAACACCTTTCGTTCTTCAAATCGCCATCCAAAATGGTAGGACCTCCCGACATGAGAAGACGAGATAGGCGGTGCAAGTATCACAAGGACCACGGCCATGATACTGAGAGTTGTTATGCATTGAAGGATCACCTGGAGGAATTAGTACAAGATGGTCGACTACAACAGTACGTCTGAAAAGGCAACTCAACCAAAGCAATAGCCTTATGCCAGGATTCACCCCCACTCGGCGTGATCCACATGATATACAGCCTGCCAATGACATCCGCGGTGCATATAATTCAGTCGAATCCCGACCCTCAAAATCAACTCACTCTGGCTAAACGGCCCCATGAAGCTGCGAGCATTGCTTTTGATGATTCAGATTTGGCCGGAGTGACACTTCCTTACATCGATCCTTCATAATCGAGTTACGCGTAAACCGATTCACCGTTGAGCACATACTCATTGATCCAGGGAGCACATCGGAAGTTATGTATTACAAGACATTCACCAAACTCGGCTTCTCCGAATCAGATCTTTCTCCAGCTCCTTATCCATTATTCGGCTTCAACGCTAATCCAGAATACCCGTTGGGCAAAATTACACTACCAGTTTGAGCGGGCTCTTGAACAGTGGATGTGGAATTTTTGGTCGTCAAGCTGCCTTCGCCGTATAATCTCATCATGGGGCGAACTTGGTTACATACTATACAGGCCGTGCCAAGCACCTATCATCAACTGCTCCGCTTCCCGACAAAACGCGACATTGAGCAAATCTGTGGCTCCCAAAAATCGGCACAAGCATGTTATCTCCTTGCTGGAATTACACCAAAAGAGTTGCAAGTGAATTCTATTGAAGTGCCGGATCAAGAGAGCCTCGACGATGTTGGGCGGCTCCCAAGTGAAAAGGCCACGGAAGCCCTGGATTGAGTTGAAATTGACGGAGACCACAACAGGTTCTTCATGGTTGGCGCCACCCTGAATGAAGCCGACAAGCAGCAGCTAATTTCCTTCCTGCTCGGCAACCTTGATGTATTTGCGTGGACACCATATGAAATACTAGGTGTAGATCTATCTGTTTCGCAGCACCGTTTAAACGTTGACCCTAAATGAAAACCGATTATTCAGAAAAGCCAGCGGTCAGCCGCAAAGCACACTGCTACCGTTGTTGAAGAGATTGACCGGTTGCTGGACACCGAGGTAATCAGGGAAGTGACCTACCCTACGTGGCTCTCGAATACTGTGGTCGTGAAGAAAAAAAAATGGGACTTGGCGAGTTTGCGTTGATTTCACGGACCTAAACAAAGCCTGCCCCAAGGACTGTTTTTCCCTCCCCAGAATAGACCAACTTGTAGATGCAACGGCACGTCATCAGCGTATGAGCTTCCTCGATGCTTGCAGAGTCTACCATCAAATTGCCATGCATCCGGAGGACCAAGACAAAACTGCATTCCTCACCCCCAAGAGGAACCTATTGCTATAAGGTTATGCCTTTTAGACTGAAAAATGTAGGGGCAACTTATCAAAGACTAGTCACGACCATATTTAAGGAGCAACTCGGCCACACTATGGAAGTGTACATCGACGATATGGTGGTCAAGTCCAAAGAAAAGCAAACTCATCTAGCCGATCTGGAAAAGACATTCGGCATTTTACGCAAATGCAAAATGAAGCTGAACGCTTCCAAATGCGCGTTTGGGATCGGCTCTGGCAAATTCTTGGGTTACATTGTCAACCACCGAGGAATCGAAGCCAACCCTAGGCAAATCACAGCAATTCTGGAACTCGGCTCCACTCAATCGGTCAAGGAAGTTCAGATGTTGATGGGGATAGTCGCCGCACTCAACAAGTTCATCAGTCGTTCCACGGATCGCTGCTGACAATTCTTTCATACTCTACGGCAGGGTAAAGCTTTTGAATGGACCTCTGAGTGTGAAGCCGCTTTCAACAGTCTGAAGACTTATCTTCGATCAGTTCCACTATTGGCAACACCATCACCTGGCAACCCGCTTATTTTATATCTGACCGTCTCCAACCAGGCCGTCAGCGCCGTACTGTTAAAGGAAGAGCTTGGGGAGCAGCGACCAGTGTATTATGTGAGCAAGGCAATGGTTGACGCCAAAACACGTTACCTTCCGTTGGAAAAACTAATCCTAGCCCTCGTCATGGCAGCAAGAAAACTGATGCATTACTTCCAGGGGCATAGCATCGGGGTACTAACAGATTACCCCTTCCGGTCAGTACTACGTAGTGCAGAAGCATCAGGGCGCGTTTCAAGGTGGGCTCTCGAACTCGGCCAGTATGATATTCAATTCCTGCCTGGAACCTAAATCAAGGGGCTAGTACTTGCTGATTTTGTGGCCGAATTCATGGGCAGTCTTGCTGACTTCAAGTCTGAACAAATTCAACCCAAGCCGAATTGGAGAATTTATGTTGGGGACATTTGGCAGTTGTACTGTGACGGATCGTCCAACCAACGGGGCAGTGGAGTCAGAGTAGTAATCATGGCTCCCGACAGCGCAATGAATGAGCAAGCCATCAAACTCGGCTTCGAGGCATCTAATAATGAAGCCGAATACGAGGCCCTGCTAGCCAGTTTGCGGAATGCACACCTTCTGGGTGCCCCGGTGTAACAAGCCCACGGGGGACCTCGCTACAGCTCGGACTCGACTTGTAGTCACGGTTCTAAATCTGAACCAAAGAGTCCAAATCCGGCAAATCGTTTTAAGAAAACAGATTTTTGAAAGAAGTACCAAACATGGACTGCTTTGCCAGATACAGAGTCGCCACCTAAATATTTTATTTTGGGAAATTTAGGAAACCCTGACTCGTTGCCAAAGGCCACGTGTCCGTCATCACCAAAGTTGCCTCGGCTCGGGAACTTGGGTACGATTGGGGAAGGTCACTTCGTGAGCACCCCCGCTCGCCGGTTCATAGGACCGGCCTCTACTAACCATGATATCTATTTTTGAAAACATTGTGAGTTCTTATTCCGGTTTATTAGCCTAGGTTACTATGTGATGCGCACAGCATACAAGTATAGACTGGATCGCCCGAATTGGAACAAAAACATTTCATGTTCGCTTTTTTGAAAATAGTTTGCTACCCGCAAGTAGGCTTTAAAACATTTGATGATTTATTCCAATTTAAGTAAACCCAACCTTCACCCGCAAGGCATTCACATAAGAATATAGCCTCATGGTAAGCATGCTATTCATGGTATTCACTCACACGCATGCAAGGGATGCTAAAGCTAAAGCTCACCGAGTACCCAAGCCAAAACAAAAACTACATTAGAAATCATGCATGATCCTAAGTATACAGAAATGCCTAATGCAACACATGCAAAAATGCAACTATAGCAGGCTCGGCTATTCTAAACATGCATATGAGATGTTACAACTATCATGTATTCAATTTAGATTTGAGAAAATACAATGCAGTTAGTATGATGCGCGAGCCCGACGCATGCAAAACAGAATGAATGAATGCAACATGCTGTCATACTGTATGCTAATTTAAATATGCCCAATCTAACCATCATAAGCAGGTAAATAAAAGGGAAGAAAGATGCGGGTTGGAAGAACATTACATCACACTCACCCACACTTATTACAATTATGCCCTCGCACAGAGGGTCCGAAAAAATACAGTCCCGAATAAAAGAATAGTACAGTTCAAATAAATACAGTCCAAATAATACACAAATTCCTAATTAATTAACAAATTAACTAAGAGAGCTGTAAAACTGGCGTGCAAGCCAGGACTTGCCTTGTTCTGATGAATGATGCATGCCCGGGTGCCTTTGCGCGAAAATCCACGGCGATGCCCCGATTAGCCTCTGTTTGCACTTTTTCTTGAAATGCGCGCCAAGTCCCGAAAAGTTGCTGATTCTTCATTTTGCTGCAACAAGAGCAAGGAAAGGGGCATAGCAATGTATTTCACAAATATATGCAGCCTGATCCTCGTGCCACCAATCACGATACCGAGGCATGATGGCCGAGGAGTCGAATTCACGACTCAATATAGAATGAAATGCACATGAAAAACTCAACAAAACCTAACTTCCTCATGGATAATCCGGGTCAACGAATGAGTGCTCGTGACTGGGGAATTAAGACACGTTTCGTCACTCGGAGTACGAAACGCACCTCAGTTCCCGTGCCCCGGACTAACTCCATTACCCGACACCGATTTGCAAATATGCATGACATGCATGGAATGCGACTAAGATACAATCCTAAATACACAATGCTATGAAATGACTGAGCCTCGAAATGCGTGCACACGCGGGCACGCCAAAACCGGAGGGAAAATTGACAGATGCAATCTAGATACAACCTAGCATGCACTATGTTTTGCAAAAAAGAGATCCTCAAATCGTGCACCACGGGCACTCAAACCGAAGGGCCATGGCATTACGCAATGCAATATTGAAAATGGCATATAGAATGCAACATGGACTTATACTAACATGAGAGAGCCTCAGCCACTCTCACATTAAGAGGCCGAAGATGAAAAATGGGCAGTGCCTTCGAAAGCAGGTGCACACAGGCGACGCAAACCGAGACCAAGTGGCATATGGCAATGCAAATTGACAGAAAACTGATATGGGCTATACCAACATGAGGAGAGGCCTCAAGCCACACTCACATAGGATGCCGGTAGATGAAATGAAGTTGCCTCAAAATGCGTGCACAGGCACGCAAACCGAGCAATGGACAACGTAATGCAATACATGAAATGGCACATACAAACATGCTAATGGAATTTAAAACTGAAATGTGGGGACGAAAACAGACCCCGAAACGGCGGCGAAAAGCACAGCCCGATGCACATAGAATAGTCCAGAAACGACGATGTTTGGGCACCCGAAATGGCTACAGCTATACCAAACAAAATGCAAAATTGTACATGGAATGTAAAGACAGAAGCAAGGAAGCCCCAAATAAGTATTACTAGTACCAAAACATGGCCAAAACAGCAAAGCAAGATAGGGCAAAACTAGCATGCAAGAAATGGCCCTAAAACATGGATAAGAAGCAACTCATAGCTGAATATCCGCAAACAGGTTAGGGCCCTTTCAACAAGTTGAAGGGGACCCAAAATATGATTGGTTTTCAGAACTGTAAAAGCCCCAAAAAACCAAACAACAGTATGGCTGCACTCTCATGCAAGAAAAGGCCAAAGGGTAGCCAAAAGCAAGTGATATATGCAGATGCCCAAAAACTGAAAAAAATTCCCTTCTACAACGTGAATAGGGACCAAAAAATATGACTATTTGCAGAACTGTAAAAATTCCAAAACCGTATAAAAAACCATGCTAGAAATGCAATGCAAAAAATGAGGCCTCAAAAGTGGACTTATAACATGAGGTATGCAAAAATATTTCCCACAAACGGCCAAAGACCCTTAATAAAACATGTAGAATGGCGCTAAAATAGGGGACTATTTCCAGAAAACTGTAAAATGGCCAAAAACAAAATCACGGTAGGCTAACAAAACATGCAAGAATGGGGGACCAAAGAGAGACTATAACATGAAAGTGGCATATGGAGGTACCCAAATGGTGTTGAGCCCTTCTTCAATGTTGAAGAGGGCTCAAAATAAGCCTATTATAAGTTACAACATTGCTCCAAAATAAAATCACACACAAGCTAAAAATATCATGCAAGAAAAGACATTTTAGAAGATAAGAAGCAAGTGCAAGAGTGAGGGCTCGACACGGTTGAGCCCTTAATGAGACATTGAAAACTGAGCTCAAAGAAGGCCACTTTCAGTTATTGGCCGGAGCTCAAATGTATAAGAAGGAGAGGCGTTCTCTTTAAAAAAAAGAAATATTGCAAAGAAAAAGCTCAAAAAAGAGAAATGCACTCACCCTGGAGCAAGTCTTTTGTTGCTTCTTGGACCAATTGCAGCTCCTTTAGCCTTTGAGAAGCCTTCCTTGTTTGCTGAAATGAAGTTGGTTATGGTAGAAGCTTGGTGGCGGATGAAGAAACAAGGTCAGGACTTAAGTTTTTTAGGAAATGAGAGGATGGAGGGAGATATGGATCTTTGAGTCTTGGAAGACAATTTTTTCTAACCCCAAAATTTGATGTTGGCTGCTGCGGATAAGGACCAAAAAGGGGCGTGTAAAAGGTGGGGGAAAAGGAGGCCAGACTTTCCCCCACAAAAATATCCCCCGGATATTGATATTTTCTGGCTCGGGTATAAAGCCTATACAGCTGTAAAGTGAACAGTGTAAGGATCTCGACCGCCAGTTATTTTGGTTACAGGTGGTCGGCCGGCCACACCCCTAGCCGGCCGGCTACTAGGGGCAAAGGGTCAAGCTTGATTTATGCCCGGCCACCACATGATGGTGTCCTCCCAGGTCCTCAACACAACCCTGGATTCTTATGTTCAAAGTCCAAGAAAGTGGCCTCAAGGGTGTTCAAACATTAGCTCGGAAAGAGGGGCTTCAAAAGGGTCAGGTGGAATACTGGCCGGCCACCAACTTTAGGATCCTTCCAAGTGAGTACATCACAAATATGTGGTTCAAAGTTCAAGAAAGATGGGCCAGGTGTCAACATTAGCCGGAAGGAGGGTCAAAAAGGGTCAGGTGGAATTACTTGGCCAGCGCCACAAACTTTTAGGGATCCTCCCAAGGTGTACATTCACAAATATGGGTTCAAAAGTTTCAAGAAATGTGGACCCCAAGGTGTTCAACATTAGCCCGGATGTGTGGAAAAACGGCGGCGTCGGAGGGCGTCGGAAAGGATATCTATAACTGCGTTGCTGCAACAATTACTGGCCCTCCCCACCCTTCAGTGACCTTTCCTAGTTGATAAAAACAGAGGTGACCTGCCAAAAATGAACGAAAAACCGCTTGCAAAACGATAAGTATCCGGGGCCAAGAAAACGCGCAGTTCGAGGTCCCGAAAAATGGGCTGTTAAGCACCGAAAGTGGGCATTCGCCACGAAGTGGGTTTTCTCAGGACCCCAGTGTTCCCTCAAAAGGCGGAGAAAATAGGGGAAGGTATGCTAACAAATCAGACAAACGGAGATGGTTTAGGCGGTCCCGAACCGAGCGCACATTGCCAACATTCCGAAAAACCGGGAAACCGGACTCCGAAATGGGCAAAATGGCCTACGGCCACCAAATGTAGCCTACGGACATTGAGAGATGGTCTACGGGACCTCTCCCTCCCTTCAGGAAAAGAAACAGAGAAAACCGAGTCTGGTTCGCAAACCGAGACAAGGCACAGAAGAGGGTTCGAAAGTCCGGAGGCAGGGCTCACGGTCGTGACTCTGAAACTTCTGAACGAGCACATTATGCAACATCACCAAGCGCTCAATCAGTGACGTCTGAGTCTTAAGGTCGGTCAAAAATGGGGTGTCTACACCCGGCGTTTGCTTGTATTTTACGATTCAAAACTGGTGATCAATCAACTGAAGGGGGAGTACGCGGCCAAAAACGACCATATGGTAGCTTATATGAAAACGGCAAATTCCTTGCTAGTAGAATTTGACCATCATGAATTAAACCAAATAACCCATGACCAGAACACACATGTAGATGCCCTGGCTTGCCTAGCCTCCGCCATTAACTCAGAGATTAAACGAACCATTGAAGTAGGTTTCATCCCAGAGCCGAGCATTGGCCCTTCTAAGGAAGTCTAGGTCAATGTCATAGAGCCAGGACTGAGTTGGATGGCCTTCATTGCTGCATTCCTGTCTTCTGAACAGCTCCTAGCAGACAAGAAAGAAGCGCACAAGCTACGAAACAAAGCCCGGCGATACTACTTGGATCCGCAATGAAAGCTTTATAAAAAAATCCCTTTCTGGTCCATACCTGGAATGCGTTCATCTGGACAAAGTCGCTGTGGCGCCCATTCTGGCGGGCGCTCTTTAGCTCATCGAGCTATGACACAGGGGTATTACCAGCCGACAATGAGAGCCGATGCCGAATATTACGTGAAAAGGTGTGAACAGTGCCAGAAGTTCTCTCTTTTGATCCACTTGCCCGCTGAAGAGTTAAACTTTATAACTAGTCCTTGGCCATTTGCCCAATGGGGACTTGACATAGTCGGACCACTACCTCGTGCCCCGGGTAACAAGCGATTTTTGATTGCCGCGACAGATTATTTCACAAAATGGGTAGAAGCGGAGGCACTAACACACATCCGAGATACCGACGTGAAGCGTTTTGTGTGGAGAAAGATATCATAATGCGGTTCGGCATTCCAAGAGCACTTATTTCAGATAACGGCACCCAGTTTGATTGCGGTGTCTATAGGGAACTGTGCAGCAAGTATGGTATTCGGCCTTATTATTCCTCCCCAGCTTACCCACAGAATAATGGCCAAGCTGAAGCCTCCAACAAATCTATTTTAGACGGCATCAAGAAGAGGCTGGAGACAGCTAAAGGAAGATGGGTAGAAGAGTTGCCAAGTGTGTTATGGGCTCATCGCACTATTCCGAGGCGGTCCACTGGGGAGACGCCGTTCGCTTTGTGCTTCGAAATGCAGGCAATCATCCCCTTGGAGATCAGCCTCCCAACTTTAAAATCAAGAGTTTTTTATTTGGGCCGAAACGACATGATGTTGGCCTCGGATTTGATTCTGATTGAAGAACGGAGAGACTGTGTGTTCAATTACGCCGCTACACGCCAGGAGAGTTGGTCTTGAAGAAAGTGCTCCCAGCTGCCAAGAATCCGGCCGACGGAAAATTGGGTCCTAATTGGGACGGCCCTTATCAGATCGACTCAGTCGCGGGAGTAGGGGCATATCGGCTCAAAGACATGTCTGGGAGAAGTCTGGCACGGCCTTGGAATTCCACACATTTACGTAAATTCTATCATTGACCCGACTTGTGGGGCATGATACTTGTTCTGAATGGTTTGCCATGTACATATTTCACTTTGGCAATGCAAAGTTTCCCATTTTCTCATCGCGCAATCCAGTTCAAAGTCTCCAGATTCGGAGTCCCATTGGTGCATGACACTTTTGGGCTGATTAAGCCCCTAGATTCGGAGCGCCCTTCGTAGATATCACGATTGGCCAAGCCAAGTCTCCGAATTCGAAACCCCATTGGTGCATGACACTTTTGGGCCGATTAAGCCTCCAGATTCAGAGCACCCTTCGTGAATATCACGATTGGCCAAGCCAAGTCTCCGAATTCAGAGCCCCATTGGTGCATGATACCTTTGGGCTGATTAAGCCTTTGGATTCGAAGCGCCCTTCATGAATATCACAATTGGCCAAGCCAAGTCTTTGGATTCGGAGCCCCATTGGTGCATGACACCTTTGGGTCGATTAAGCCTCCGGATTCGAAGCGCCCTTCGTGGATATCACGATTGACTAAGCCAAGTCTCCAGATTCGAAGCCCCATTAGTGCATGACACTTTTGGGCCGATTAAGCCTCTGGATTCGGAGCGCCCTTCATGTATCACGATTGGCCAACTCACAGGATTAGGAGCCCTATTGGTGCATGACACTTTTGGGCCGATAAAGCCTCCGGATTCGGGGCCCCCTTCGTGTATCACAATTGGCCAAGACAAAAAGCCTTCGAATTCGGAGCCCCATTAGTGCATGACACATTTGGGCCGAATAAGCCTCCAGATTCGGAGCCCCATTCGTGCATGACACTTATGGGCCGAATAAAACTCCGGATTCGAAGCCCCATCCATGCATGACACGTTTGGACCGAATAAGACTCCGAATTCGGAGCGCCCTTCACGACTTAAAGCATACAAACATTCAAAATGAAATGCTTCGTTAAGTTGAGCCAACAAAAACCGTATACACAAATTAAAGCATACAAACATTCAAAATGAAATGCTTAATTAAGTTGAGCCGGCGCAAACCGTATAAACAAATTAAAACATGCAAACATTCAAAATGAGATGCTTAATTAAGCGTGCAAACATTCAAAATGAAACGCAAACATTTAAAACAAAGCACTTTATTAAGTTAACCAATAGATACATAGCTGACGCCCAATCTGTGTTGGAGCGTTTACAATATGTTCAATTCTATTCGGCGTCACCCTCGTCATCGCTCTTCTCAATTTCGAAAGTGCCAAAAGGAAAGTGATGACGTTCGTATAATGGCGACGCCAATTCAACTCCTGCTCCTTGGAGTGCCTCTGCAGCTTGGAGAGCCTTAATCCACCCGTGCCTAAAGCCCCGATTCTCGCATCGGCATACCTCCTCTGCGAGTTTCTCCTTGGTCTTCTCTATCCCAACTTTCCGGCAGTCGTGGAAGCCTTTTTCGTAACCCATGGACCTTGCAGTCTCTACTGCAAACATACTTGCCGTATCTCGATCGGTAATCGCATGACTTATCAGCCATTAGGTTACTCTTTCCTCCACGACCAAGTTAGATTGATCGACCGCACGCAGCTTGACAGTTTGGGCCTTCTTTAGCTCACGCTCGGCCTTCTCCGCACGGGCCTCCAAGTTTTGAATTCGTTCGTCCTTCTTCTCTATCTCGTACAGCGCGGCGCGCAGACGCATGCCGACTTCATAGGCGGTATACAGCCCTCTCACTGCTCCATGGATGCCCTCTCGAAACACTTCAAAATCCTATCAACCAACCATCGACTGCTGGACTTCCGGTGGAAAAATCTGTCGAGCGAACTCGACTGCTACACCTGGGTCGTTAACAATAGAATCTGCCTCTGTCATCGGTTTATTCCCCACAAAAACTATAAAACTCAACGGTCGCGGCGTCGCATTGGACTCATTTCTCGGTCGCGGTCGAGAGGAGCTGCCCCGTTGCTGTTTTTCCCTTCAGGGTGATTTGCTTCGATGACTTGGGGGCTAACGTTTTTTCCGTTCCCTGGACATCCTACTTCCCGTACGTATGGGCTCACTGCTGCGATTCATTTCAGTGTCAAGCTCAGCCAATGTCCGCCATGCTCCTCTGCTGTTGAAGAACAGTCTATTTGACATTCGCACTTATCTAACATTCCGTAACAAATTGGTTTAAATTGAGTCTGAACACAATAAGTGAAATTACGGGCGCGAAGAACCCGCCCCATTTATTCCTAACGCATGCAGTGCCCCCGAGGCAATTTCATTAATGCTAAACTCCAAAAGAATGCCGATCGACGTGCGCTGCAGCCACTCCATGAACTAATGATATTCAGCTTTTGGAGTTCATACATTGGCTGGGGCAAGGGCAGATTTGTTAATCTGATCGGCCAAATATCTAAGCCCAATGCCGATCAATTTATGCCGCAGCCACTCCATGAACTAATGATATTCGGCTTTCGGAGTTCATACATTGGCTGGGGCAAGGGCAGATTTTTTAATCTGATCGGCCAAATATCTAAGCCCGATGTCGATCGATTTATGCCGCAGCCACTCCATGAACTCATGATATTCGGCTTTCGGAGTTCACATATTGGTTGGGGCAAGGTCATATTTATTAATCTGATCGTCCAAATATCTAAGCCCAATGCCGATCGATCTGTGCCGCAGCCACTCCATGAACTAATGATATTCGTTTTTCGGAGTTCATACATTGGCTGGGGCAAGGGAAGATTTATTAATCTGATTGGCTATTTGACGAGGATAAATTACTAAATTTCCTAGTTATCTAATCGGCAAGTGTACACGAATGTTTTATCCAAAGTAGCGAAAAGCAATACCATTCATCAATAGCAAAATTAAGCACAAATAATAGCAAAGTACAAAGGAAATTTTCATTAGTAAATTGGGCACAAACTGTAACCATTTTACATGTGAAAACTACTAAACAAAAAGCTACAAGTTCGCATGGAAATGCCTATCAAAACTTAAAAACTGTAGTAATTTTACACATAAAAACTACTAAATGAAAAACTGCAACAATACATTCAAAATCCTTAAACAAAAACAACTAAAACGTCGCCCTAATCAATCCTCGGAGTCAAACTCCAGCGGCTCAACGTCCACTTGCTCGTATGGAATCGGCATAGCCAATTGTAACAAGCCTGCGGGGGACCTCGCTACAGCTCGGACTCGATTTGTGTCACGGTTCTAAATCTGAACCAAAGAGTCCAAATCCGGTAAATCGTTTTGAGAAAACAGATTTTTGAAAGAAGTGCCAAACATGGACTGCTTTGCCAGATACAAAGTCGCCACCTAAATATTTTATTTTGGGAAATTTAGGAACCTGAATCGTTGCCAAAGGCCACGTGTCGTCATGCACCAAAGTGCATCGGCTCGGGAACTTGGGTACGATTTGGGAAAGCTCACTTCGTGAGCACCCCCACTTGTCGCCCGGTCATAGACCCGCCGTCTACTTAAACCAATGATATCTTGTTTTGAAAATTGTATGTTCTTAATTCCGGTTATTAGCCTAGGATTACTTGTTGATGCGTCACAGCATGAAGTATAGACTAGTGCCTTGAATGTGAACAAAATTTCATGTTGTTTGTTTTGAAACTGGTTTGGCCTACTCGCAGGGTAGGCTTTAAATGCAGATTTTGCCACCCTCGGTGGGCTTATGAAAAGATGGTGGTTGCCACACCTGGCGGCTTAAAAAACAACATTTGATGTATTCATTCAATCCAGATACTCACCTTCACCCACGGCTATTACAGGCAGTTATAACAAATAACAATGAGCCTCAATGGTAGGCATGCATTCATGCCAGTCACTCACGGCATGCCTAAGGATGCTAAAAGCATAAAACTTTCGAGATACTCCAAGCCCAAAATAGAAACTTCATTAGAAATCATGGCATGAATCCTTAAGTATAGCAGAAATGCCTAATGCAAACATGCAAAATGCAATATAGCAGCTGGCTATTCTAAGATGGCATATGAATTTGCTACACTTCATGTATTTCAATTGGAATTGAAATACAATGCAGTTATATGATGCGCGAGCCAGGTGGGCCATGCAAAAACAGATGAATGAATGCAAATGCCTTCATACTGTATGCTATTGAAATATGCCTAATCTAACACATAAAAGTGAGATAAATAAAAGGGAGAAAGACGTGGAGTTGGAAAGACATACAACACACACACGCAACAACTTATTACAGTTATCTCTCGAGCAGAAGGGTCTTAAATAAATATAGTAAAGTGAAAGATATTAATCCAAATATTTACAGTCCATAAATAGTACAATTCTCTAATTATTAACAAATTAACTAGAAACTGTAAAAATTGGATGCAAGCAGGGGGCTGCCTTCTTTGATGAATGATGCATATTTAAGGCTGTCTTGCGCGGTTAAATCCACCGGGATGCCCAATTAGCCTCTGTTTAAGCAGTATTTCTTGGAAGCGTACCAAGCTCGAAAAGTTGCTGATTCTGTAATACTTCTGCATGCAAGTTAACAGAGGAAAGTTAAGGAATAGGATTAGATAGAAAGATAGCAATGTGATTATTTTCCGAAAGTATATGCATGCCTCGTCCTCGTGCCACATGCACGCATATGTGCATGATGGCAGAGGGTGAATGTGACTTATATGAATGAATGCCGTGTAAACAACAAGACCTAACTCATAAATGGTGAATACGGAGTGTCGGTGACTGGGAAATGGACACGTTCACGTCACTCGGAGTAACGACGTACCTCGTTTCCGTGCATAGGGCTAACTTATCCCGGAACAATGCAATATGCTGAATGCATAATGCAATAAGATAAGCCTAGCATGCAAATGTATGAAATTAGTATGTCTCGAATGCGTGCAAACGGGCACAGCAACCAAGGAAATGCATATGCAATGGAAATGCTGAGAAATATGAATGATATGGAGGCCTACACTAATGAGGAGACTCAGCCAACTCAATAAGAGGCGATGGATGAAAATGAAGTGCTCGAAACGCGTGCAACATGGGCAGCAAACGAGGCAATGGCATACGACACTGCATATGGTAAATGGCATGATAGAATGCACATGGATTACCTTAAATGAGAGAGCTCAGCACTCTCACATAAGAGGCCGATGGAATGATATAAGTGCTCGAAATGCGTGCAAAGGGCACGCAAACCGAGACATGGCATGAAATGGCATATAAATGCAACATCGACTTATACTAAACAATGAGAGAGCCTCACACCTCACATAAAGGAAAGGCCGATGGATGAAATGAAGTGCCTCGAAATGCGTCACACGGGCAGCAAATGAGGGCAATGCAAACGAATGCAATGCATGGAAAATGGCATGCAAAATGCTGATATGGGCGGTGTTAGCACTCGGGAAATGTGGGGGAAACACCGAATGAGGGCGAAAGTACACCCAATGCATGAATTTCTCCGAAATACAAGATTATACGTGAAATGGCTTACAGCTTATAGCATGCAAATTGGTACATGGAAATGAAATACAGAAGAAAGACAGCCCCAAATTAGCATTTTACCAGTTACAAATCATGGCAATCAGCAAACACAGATAGGCAAATGGCATGCAAAATGGCCTAAATATGAGTTATGAAGCACTTCACGCTGCTGCTCAATAAGGTTAGGGCCCTTCAAACAACATTGAAGAGGGCAAAATAAAACATTACAGAAACTGTAAAAATAAACAAATATAGATATGGCTAAGATCTTATGCAAGAAAGGGGAAAAGGTGGCCAAAGAGGCAAGTGGTATTGCCAGCCAAATGAAAAATTCTTCTAAACATTGAAGAGGGACCAAAAATATGCACATTTAAGTTAAATGGAAGCAAATAGTATAAATGCTAGAAATGCAATGCAAATGAGGCTCAAAAAGTGGCTATAAAAAGTATAAAAAATATTATCAAACAGCAAGACCTTATGAAACATGAATAATGGGCCAAAATAAGACTATTTTTAGTTCTGTAAACGCCAAAAAATGGAAGCATAAGGGCTGCCAAGACAATGCAAGAAAGGGACGAAGGGGGATATTGAAGGCAAGTGATATGGGGGGCTAACAGGGTTGAGTTTAAAAGAAAACACGCGAAATGAGCTCAAAAATGACTTTTCAGTTTTGGTCGAGCTCAACTCAGTAAGCACTATAGCTAAGAAAGTACAAAATAGTCAAAAGGGAATACCATTCTTGAAGGCTTGACTTTGGTTGCTCTTGGTTGAGTTTTGTGGTCTAGGCTGAGACATTTAAAACTTCTGGAATGGGAGGAATGGAAGGGTGGGGTTGGTGGTGTAAGAATGGTGGGTAGTGCTTTGGAGGTTTTTAAGGAAATGAAGAGATGGAGGAGGCTTTTTGTAATACCAAGTTTGAGATAATTTTTCTACCTCAGAAATGCTTGCAAGCTGGTTATAAGGGATAAAGGGAAGACAAGGAGGGGAAAAGGTGGGGGAAAGAGGCAAGTTTTCCAAATACCACTTCCCACAAAATATCCCCCGGATTGAGATATTTTCTGGGGGAAAAAGCTATACAACTATAAAGTGAAAATTGAGAGGATCATGGCCGGGCAGTTTAAAAGGGAGAAAAGGTCAACCACCAGGTAAGTGGCCGGCCGGCCAGAAAAAGTGGCCGGCGGCTAGGTCAAAGGGAAAAAGTGGCCGGCCACCCTCTAGGATGAAGCCCCAGAAGTTAGCTTTCCAATGGCGCAAACCTTGCATTAAAATTCCTCCTGTAGAAAAAGTTATGCCCTTTTCCGTGAAGCCGCGCAGATTCGGTCCAACCAAACTTCAACCAACCACATCTCCCCCCCCCGGACTTGGACTTGGGAGATTTTGAGTGCAAAATGAATCCCCGGAAGTAAGCTTTCCAATGGTGGTGGCCTCATATCTTAATTCCTCTTGTGCAAAGAGTTACGCCCGTTTCGGTGAAGCCGCGCATATTTTTCTCCTTCCCGGATTCATGCTAACCACTTTTGACCAAAAAGAAGTTGGCTTTTCAGAAAAATTGCTGGCCTCCCCACCCTCCTACAAGCTTTCTAACAGTGAAAATGAGGTCTCCACCAAAAATGAGCCCAAACCGATGCAAAATGAAGGTTCGGGGGCCAAAACGCGCAGCCCGAGGCCCGAAAACTGGCTGTTAGCACCGGGAGTGGTGTTCGACCACGAAGTGGGTCTCTCAGACCTCAGTGTCCCTCAAAAGGGAGTAAATAAGATGCATGCCAAAAACCGGAGCAATAGGAGATGGTTAGCGGTCCGAACCGAGGCACACGGCCTGACGGCTCCGAAAACCGGAAACCGGGCTCCAAAATGGGAAAAATGGCCTACAGCCAGAAAATGTAGCCCACGGCCACTGAGAGATGGTCTACAGGACCTCTCCCTCCCCTCAGGAAAATAAACAGAGAAAACGAGCCTGGTTTGCAAACCGAGGCAAAGCACAAAAGAGTCCGGAGGTAAGGCTCGCAGCCGAGACTCTAAAACTTCTGAGACGAGCACGATATGCAGTATACCAAGCGTCAACTGGTGATGTCTGAGTCTCAAGGTCGGTCAAAAATGGGGTGTCTACACCAATGTCACATTAGCAGCAGCAAGGGCTTTGAGCCAGCCGTGTTTGAATCCCCGATTTTCAAATTTGGGGACTTCTTCCACATAACTTGTGAGGGCAGCGCTTTGCCTAGCCTCGTACGCCTTGGAAGCCTCGAAGTCGGCTACTTTTTTTGCCTTTTTTGATTCTTCCAAGTCAGCCTCCAGTTTGGTGATCGCCTCTCGGGCTAACTTGAGTGCATTTTCGCTCGCGTTCGCCCTCTCCTCGGCAGCCAATATGACCTGGTCTGAATTCCTCGCCCTTTCCATCTCGGCCTCGACCCTCGCACCTTTCATCTTCGCCTTTGCTACTTCAAACTCGGCCTGCTCCTCTGGCCTTCAACTTCTGATTGTAAACGGCCAATTCGTTCAATGGCGTCATGCAGCGACGGCCTATCTCGGCTATCCTTCCGACCGTCTACAAAACTGGAAATTAAAACCAAAATAATATATGCATAAAAGGGAAAGACAAAATCAAGGTATGTACCAGAAGAGTCGATTAAGCGGCTAATGCTATTGCCAACAGATCCGGCTCCGCCTGGAAAGCCACCTTGTCAGACGGCAATGAGAGCGACGAAGCCATGCTCAACTCCACGACTGGGTCTTTCATAGCCGACGCGTCAGAGGAGATCGGCATGTTTTTTATCTTTGGTTGAACGACAAACGGTACAACCATATCCGACTCCTCTAAGCACGGTTGTTTGTCAGCAGGGTTTTCTTAAGAGCCGGCCTCGAACTCGGCAGGATGTTTCTCCGCCCTTCGCTCAGCCTCCTGATTCGTCTACACAACCGTCTCCCACTCGGCATTTCAGGATTGAGCCGTTTCCTCCTTGGCAACAGGCAGGAGGGCTCAGCTTCAGTAGTAAGTGGCACTTCAAATCGAATGGCCTCTGCTCTCCGCTACGCGGCCATTCTTTTGCGTTTTTCTCTTTAGCGAGTTGTGTGAGTGAAAACCTGGCCATGTCTTCAGAGTACGCGCCGGGAAGGTCTTCTAAATTAGTAAAAATGTCGTCGAAGGGAAGGTCCCCTCGGCCCGAAGTGGACAGAGGATTGGCTGAATTGAGACCGGCTTCTCGAAGGCCAACTTCAAAGCCTCGTCTACTTCAACTTCGAACTGGTCTGACTCTTCGGCGACCTCCTCAGCTACTTCCGCCCGCTCGGAGTCGGATCCGTTGAAACCAACTTGTCACAAGTTCTTGAAGTTGGTTAAAACAAGAGCCGTAAGAAACTCTTCACCCCTCGGAATCGGGATGTTTTCTGCCGCCGAAAACGTCGTATACGTCGGCTCGTATCGAAGAAGAATGTGGGTCGCCCTCCTTTGTTTCTGAAGGCTTGGACGGGTGAAGTATTTGAGTGCGACTTTAATTTCCGTAAGAACGGCGTCATCGATTGAAGTCAAAACTTTCTTCAAATCCTTTCCTGCGCAAGCAAAACCATGAAGACCACAAAAATAAATCCTTATGAATATAAGAAAAATAAACGCAAGGAGCTATATGGCCACCTAGTTCGCCTCTCCGTCTAGGAATAGGATCTAGGCGGTCCTCGCCTTCGCTGAATTCCCAGTTACCTCGGACAACGACCATGACATCATCGACTCACTTGCCAGAGCTGAAAACATAGTCACTAATTGATGGTCGTGTCCTTGGCCCTAAGGAAATAGCGTCCATGCCGGCCAGAAGACTTGGCCAAGGCATAACAGTGCCGAATAACAGGTATGCCGAGGTTAATCCTAAGCGATGGTTTAACTCTATAATCCCCATTATGATTCTAAAAAAGTTGACATTGGGTTGGGAAGGAATTAGACCCCAATGGCGAAGGACAGCCCTAAGGAGTGGGTGAAGCGGGAAACAAACTCCGTCCTCTGCAATTGATAAGAGAAGGAAGACGATTGTGCTTTCATCAGTCATCTCCATATCAAGGGTGCCGTCTGTCACAAGTGACAGACGGGCATCATCAGGGATAGAAAAATGGCGCCGAAGGCCAGAGACTCGATCCACAGAGAGGAGGTCTTTCAAATGCTTTGCCATTTTCGTCAGCCTATAAGAATATGCTAAACTAAAAACAAACCAGGAAAAAGGATTCAAAGCAGAGAGGAAGAGGACTTACAAGAGACAGAAGAGGACAATGAAGGATAAAAGGAAGTTGCAGAGGTGAGTCGAAAAGCAGTCCAAAAACTTGAAGCATCCAACAATGTGTATGTATTTGAAAAGACGACAAAATTTTAAACCACAATAAATAGAAGCATACGAAGAGGCGGGAAGTTGAAATGATGACCGAAAGGCGTGTGCTCTGACATCCGCATTGGAATGAGGTTAACTGCTGAATTCGGCTCTGACTTTCGAGTTCAAAAACCAAACACACCAGTTAACAATCGTTAGTGAAGTGTTTGGGGGCAATTGTGGGGCCGAATATCGGGAGACATAAAAAGGCCGAATAATTGGACTGGAGAGTCAAAATTCATGTATCACATTCGGCCCCGTCTTATACACAATCCAGAGGTACCCTATTCGACCAAATAACCAGTTGAGTAAGGGGCTGAGTGATGGGCGGCTTGCAACAAATGAACTGAGTAAATTATTATACGAGAATTGAAAGTGGGCCCAGCCCTGAAGCCCAAGAAGAAAAAGATATAAATAGAAGAATATCATCCAGAAAGAGGTATGTGAGAATTATTGTGCTTAACTTAAACAACAAGTAACTAAGAGAGTATACACTGACTTAACCGTCGGAGTGCTAATTCCGACACCCCGACCGATGTGTTTGTTTCTTTTCAAGTCGTCAGCTGAGGATCCTGAGCGTCCCAGTGGATCAAAAGAGTATTTCCAAACCACTTCCCTACAGATCTCATGTCCATTTTATGCAAATATGGTGCTCATGATGCAAAAATGACAACACTTTTTATAAAAACTGTAAAATTTTATTCCGATCATGGTTTTTACAAAAGAAGAGTACAAGTTTTAAAAGCCAAAAAAAAAAAAAACTTGTCTGAAGCTATACAATGTGTTAATACTACCAAACAAAAAAAAACTAAACAAAAAGTACAAAAAATCAGAGCCAGTCGCCTTAAGCCCGAGAGGGCCTCTTCATCCTCTTTCTCAGAGGGAAGGACTCGGGGGCACTATCTCATCAGCACCGCTGTCAGAATAAGACTCTGAACCTGAGCGGTATCGTCTCCGCTCTCTGCCTTAGAGCCCGCTACATCGTTACCTCTGTTCTCGACCCCCGAGCCAGTATCATCATTTCCACTCTCGAATGACTCAGAATGCCGACTCACTGTCTCCTCGAAGTCACTGGTCTCAGCATCGTCATCGCTCAGAATGGGCTCTGAAGGACTATATGGCCTCGGGCACCCCTATCTCTGCCCCGACCGCAACTCGTATCTCGGCCGCGAGCTGGGGCCTGTCTCTCTCTCCTCCCTGCTACTAGAGGAAGTACTATTGGCGCTGTTGTTGCTGCTGCTGGTGCCATCGGTACATATGGGATCTGAAAAAAGAGTTGTCAACATATCAGCTACAGTGTGTGTATCAATATACAATATAAGTACAGTGTATGGATGCAATGTGTGAGCATAGTGTATCATATACAGTGTATAGTGCAGTTTGGGAAAGACTACAGTCGAAATGATGGTGTAATCAATGGAAAATTGATAGCATGAAGCACAAACTAAAGGAAATTACCGACGTACCGTGGAGACCAAGCAGCATCTCCCTCCTCTGCACCATGCCCATCAAGGAGCCACCAACTCGAGACATCTTCCACATGTACTCTATGGATGCTTACAAATGTATTTGAATGATTAGTGTTCGCAATAAACATATCTGAAATGAAATGTGAGGTGCAAATGGTAAAGTATGGTCTGTACCTGGGATGAGCCTCAAACTCTGAAAAGCTCGTGTCCAGCCTCTGCGACTCAATTGGGATCTGATAAGCAGTCCCAGTAGCCCTCCAATATGTGAGCATAGTGGGAAGCTCTGGCCAACCGAAATATCCTGCTCAACAGGGGAGCCCCTTAGTATGGGCCCTAGTCGTCCGAGTCGTCATGCCTGCTGTAAGACCCCTACCTCCTTGCCTCTATGAACGCCTGTCAGAGTGGCATAAGGTTAGTCTGAATAAAGGTCGTGTAGTCACCCTCATCTCTGAAGTAATACATGAATTGTGTGACTGCGTCAATGGATAGGCTGTCTGCTGACCTCATGGACTCCGGGGGCAGCATCGGAACGACCAAATCAGCAAGCCCATGGTCTGGCAAATAAATCTCTCGCTCAAGAACTAGGCCTAGCAGACTAGGCTCTTTAGCAGAATCTGAAAGCGCGATGTGGCCCACGCTCCCGCGTACTGATCCCGCACCCCAGCCAGTATCATAGCCCAAGGCTGCCACGTAATCTACAAATAGAGAATATATAGATTTTTTAGTTGCTGTTAGTTGCTAAAATGTGAATCGGAACAGTTTTAAAGCAAAATGACTATGTTTTGGGTTACCTCGTAGGTGACCAAGTGTCAAAGTAGTGACGGAAGAAAGCAAAGGACTCCAACTCCAGCGCTAACATCGCCATCATATCATCTCGAGCAAGGGAACCATCGGGAGGGCTCATTCATGGGCCTCTGGGCGAGGGCTGGGAAATATGCATAAACCCAGAGCTGCAAGGAAAATACAGTGATAATGTGATCAACAATGTATGAACAGATGCAAAAAGTGCAAAGCAGAAAGCATAGGTGTTGAACAGATATATAAGTAGAAAATGTGAAGCAAAAAGCGTAAAGCGCAAAGAGAGAACTAAAATGCATACCTTTCAAGCTCGCCAGTAGCCTCCGATCTGCTCTCTCCTTAGGCGGGAGGTAGAGCTCATATAGCCATATAGGGTGGCAAGGCCAACTCTACCCTAGTTGTAGAAACGTACCCGGGAAATAGTCACTAGGGCACTCAACAAATATAAGCCCACGGTGTTCCACCTGTTCGAAAACAAGGTGGTACCGAGGACAAACATCAGGAAGCCTCTGGCATACTGCTCCATCTCCTCTAATGTCTCGGGTTTGCTCCCTCAAAACTGCTCTGCAAACCAGCTATATCTGACCATGGTTGGCCGGTACAGAGGTGGACGCGCTCTCAATAGCTCAATCCAGGCAGCCTCTCACTTCCCCATGTCGATGTCAAAGGGGATCGAATCACCCTACTCCTAAGCCTGTGATCATGGCAAAGTCGTAAGGAGTCAT
>NW_021025892.1:2103558-2192733 GCF_004153795.1 Camellia sinensis
AGGAACAAGGCATGCATGCTAGATGGAGTGCAACCTAGGCATGTGAACTAGCATGCAACATGGGCATACAAGGCATTTATACAAGTATGCAAGCAAATATGCAAGATAAGCATGCAAACAAGCAAAGGATGGACTTAAGCACGGTTTAGGCACCCCTTACTAGGCCTAAAACAGTGGCCAAGGTGCTAAAAAATGAAGGACGAATAGGCCCACAAACATGCAGAAGCCCCGGAAGTAAGCTTTCCAATGGTGGTGGCCTCATATCTTAGTTCCTCTTTTGCAAAGAGTTACGCCCGTTTCGGTGAAGCCGCGCAGATTTTTCTCCTTCCCGGATTCATGCTGAACCACTTTTGACCAAAAAGAAGTTGGCTTTTCAGAAAAATTGCTGGCCTCCCACCCTCCTACAAGCTTTCTAACAGTGAAAATGAGGTCTCCACCAAAAATGAGCCCAAACCGATGCAAAATGAAGGTTCGAGGGCCAAAACGCGCAGCCCGAGGCCCCGAAAACTGGCTGTTAATCACCGGGAGTGGTGTTCGACCACGAAGTGGGTCTCTCAGACCTTAGTGTCCCTCAAAATGGAGTAAATAAGATGCATGCCAAAAACCGGAGCAATAGGAGATGGTTAAGCGGTCCCGAACCGAGGCACACGGCCTGACGGCTCCGAAAACCGGAAACCGGGCTCCAAAATGGGAAAAATGGCCTACAGCCAGAAAATGTAGCCCACGGCCACTGAGAGATGGTCTACAGGACCTCTCCCTCCCCTCAGGAAAATAAACAGAGAAAATCGAGCCTGGTTTGCAAACCGAGGCAAAGCACAAAAGAGTCCGGAGGTAAGGCTCGCAGCCGAGACTCTAAAACTTCTGGACGAGCACGATATGCAGTATCACCAAGCGCTCAACTGGTGATGTCTGAGTCTCAAGGTCGGTCAAAAATGGGGTGTCTACACCAATGTCACATTAGCAGCAGCAAGGGCTTTGAGCCAGCCGTGTTTGAATCCCCGATTTTCAAATTTGGGGACTTCTTCCACATAACTTGTGAGGGCAGCGCTTTGCCTAGCCTCGTACGCCTTGGAAGCCTCGAAGTCGGCTACTTTTTTTGCCTTTTTTGATTCTTCCAAGTCAGCCTCCAGTTTGGTGATCGCCTCTCGGGCTAACTTGAGTGCATTTTCGCTCGCGTTCGCCCTCTCCTCGGCAGCCAATATGACCTGGTCTGAATTCCTCGCCCTTTCCATCTCGGCCTCGACCCTCGCACCTTTCATCTTCGCCTTTGCTACTTCGAACTCGGCCCTGCTCCTCTGGCCTTCAACTTCTGATTGTAAACGGCCAATTCGTTCAATGGCGTCATGCTAGCGACGGCCTATCTCGGCTATCCTTCCGACCGTCTACAAAACTGGAAATTAAAACCAAAATAATATATGCATAAAAGGGAAAGACAAAATCAAGGTATGTACCAGAAGAGTCGATTAAGCGGCTAATGCTATTGCCAACAGATCCGGCTCCGCCTGGAAAGCCACCTTGTCAGACGGCAATGAGAGCGACGAAGCCATGCTCAACTCCACGACTGGGTCTTTCATAGCCGACGCGTCAGAGGAGATCGGCATGTTTTTTATCTTTGGTTGAACGACAAACGGTACAACCATATCCGACTCCTCTAAGCACGGTTGTTTGTCAGCAGGGTTTTCTTAAGAGCCGGCCTCGAACTCGGCAGGATGTTTCTCCGCCCTTCGCTCAGCCTCCTGATTCGTCTACACAACCGTCTCCCACTCGGCATTTCAGGATTGAGCCGTTTCCTCCTTGGCAACAGGCAGGGAGGGCTCAGCTTCAGTAGTAAGTGGCACTTCAAATCGAATGGCCTCTGCTCTCCGCTACGCGGCCATTCTTTTTGCGTTTTTCTCTTTAGCGAGTTGTGTGAGTGACAACCTGGCCATGTCTTCAGAGTACGCGCCGGGAAGGTCTTCTAAATTAGTAAAAATGTCGTCGAAGGGAAGGTCCCCTCGGCCCGAAGTGGACAGAGGATTGGCTGAATTGAGACCGGCTTCTTCGAAGGCCAACTTCAAAGCCTCGTCTACTTCAGCTTCGAACTGGTCTGACTCTTCGGCGACCTCCTCAGCTACTTCCGCCCGCTCGGAGTCGGATCCGTTGAAACCAACTTGTCACAAGTTCTTGAAGTTGGTTAAAACAAGAGCCGTAAGAAACTCTTCACCCCTCGGAATCGGGATGTTTTCTGCCGCCGAAAACGTCGTATACGTCGGCTCGTATCGAAGAAGAATGTGGGTCGCCCTCCTTTGTTTCTGAAGGCTTGGACGGGTGAAGTATTTGAGTGCGACTTTAATTTCCGTAAGAACGGCGTCATCGATTGAAGTCAAAACTTTCTTCAAATCCTTTCCTGCGCAAGCAAAACCATGAGACCACAAAAATAAATCCTTATGAATATAAGAAAAATAAACGCAAGGAGCTATATGGCCACCTAGTTCGCCTCTCCGTCTAGGAATAGGATCTAGGCGGTCCTCGCCTTCGCTGAATTCCCAGTTACCTCGGACAACGACCATGACATCATCGACTCACTTGCCAGAGCTGAAAAACATAGTCACTAATTGATGGTCGGTGTCCTTGGCCCTAAGGAAATAGCGTCCATGCCGGCCAGAAGACTTGGCCAAGGCATAACAGTGCCGAATAACAGGTATGCCGAGGTTAATCCTAAGGCGATGGTTTAACTCTATAATCCCCATTATGATTCTAAAAAAGTTGACATTGGGTTGGGAAGGAATTAGACCCCAATGGCGAAGGACAGCCCTAAGGAGTGGGTGAAGCGGGAAACAAACTCCGTCCTCTGCAATTGATAAGAGAAGGAAGACGATTGTGCTTTCATCAGTCATCTCCATATCAAGGGTGCCGTCTGTCACAAGTGACAGACGGGCATCATCAGGGATAGAAAAATGGCGCCGAAGGCCAGAGACTCGATCCGCAGAGAGGAGGTCTTTCAAATGCTTTGCCATTTTCGTCAGCCTATAAGAATATGCTAAACTAAAAACAAACCAGGAAAAAGGATTCAAAGCAGAGAGGAAGAGGACTTACAAGAGACAGAGAGGACAATGAAGGATAAAAGGAAGTTGCAGAGGTGAGTCGAAAAGCAGTCCAAAAACTTGAAGCATCCAACAATGTGTATGTATTTGAAAAGACGACAAAATTTTAAACCACAATAAATAGAAGCATACGAAGAGGCGGGAAGTTGAAATGATGACCGAAAGGCGTGTGCTCTGACATCCGCATTGGAATGAGGTTAACTGCTGAATTTCGGCTCTGACTTTCGAGTTCAAAACCAAACACACCAGTTAACTATCGTTAGTGAAGTGTTTGGGGGGCAATTGTGGGGGCCGAATATCGGGAGACATAAAAAGGCCGAATAATTGGACCTGGAGAGTCAAAATTCATGTATCACATTCGGCCCCGTCTTATACACAAATCCAGAGGTACCCTATTCGACCAAATAACCAGTTGAGTAAGGGGCTGAGTGATGGGCGGCTTGCAACAAAATGAACTGAGTAAATTATTATACGACGAATTGAAGGTGGGCCCAGCCCTGAAGCCCAAGAAAGAAAAGATATAAATAGAAGAATATCATCCAGAAAGAGGTATGTGAGAATTATTGTGCTTAACTTAAAACACAAGTAACTAAGAGAGTATACACTGACTTAACCGTCGGAGTGCTAATTCCGACACCCCCGACCGATGTGTTTGTTTCTTTTCAAGTCGTCAGCTGAGGATCCTGAGCGTCCCAGTGGATCAAAAGAGTATTTCCAAACCACTTCCCTACAGATCTCATGTCCATTTTATGCAAATATGGTGCTCATGATGCAAAAATGACAACACTTTTTATAAAAACTGTAAAATTTTATTCCGATCATGGTTTTTACAAAAGAAGAGTACAAGTTTTAAAAGCCAAAAAAAAAAAAAACTTGTCTGAAGCTATACAATGTGTTAATACTACCAAACAAAAAGAAACTAAACAAAAAGTACAAAAAATCAGAGCCAGTCGCCTTAAGCCCGAGAGGCCCTCTTCATCCTCTTTCTCAGAGGGAAGGACTCGGGGGCACTATCTCCATCAGCACCGCTGTCAGAATAAGACTCTGAACCTGAGCGGTATCGTCTCCGCTCTCTGCCTTAGAGCCCGCTACATCGTTACCTCTGTTCTCGACCCCCGAGCCAGTATCATCATTTCCACTCTCGAATGACTCAGAATGCCGACTCACTGTCTCCTCGAAGTCACTGGTCTCAGCATCGTCATCGCTCAAGATGGGCTCTGAAGGACTACTATGGCCTCGGGCACCCCTATCTCTGCCCCGACCGCAACTCGTATCTCGGCCGCGAGCTGGGGCCTGTCTCTCTCTCCTCCCTGCTACTAGAGGAAGTACTATTGGCGCTGTTGTTGCTGCTGCTGGTGCCATCGGTACATATGGGATCTGAAAAAAGAGTTGTCAACATATCAGCTACAGTGTGTGTATCAAATACAATATAAGTACAGTGTATGGATGCAATGTGTGAGCATAGTGTATCATATACAGTGTATCAGTGCAGTTTGGGAAAGACTACAGTCGAAATGATGGTGTATCAATGGAAAAATGATAGCATGAAGCACAAACTAAAGGAAATTACCGACGTACCGTGGAGACCAAGCAGCATCTCCCTCCTCTGCACCATGCCCATCAAGGAGGCCACCAACTCGAGACATCTTCCCATGTACTCTATGGATGCTTACAAATGTATTTGAATGATTAGTGTTCGCAATAAACATATCTGAAATGAAATGTGAGGTGCAAATGGTAAAGTATGGTCTGTACCTGGGATGAGCCTCAAACTCTGACAAGCTCGTGTCCAGCCTCTGCCGACTCAATTGGGATCTGATAAGCAGTCCCAGTAGCCCTCCAATATGTGAGCATAGTGGGAAGCTCTGGCCAACGAATATCCTGCTCAACAGGGGGAGCCCCTCTAGTATGGGCCCTAGTCGTCCGAGTCGTCATGCCTGCTGTAAGACCCCCTACCTCCTTGCCTCTATGAACGCCTGTCAGAGGTGGCATAAGGTAGGTCTGAATAAAGGTCGTGTAGTCACCCTCATCTCTGAAGTAATACCATGAATTGTGTGACTGCGTCAATGGATAGGCTGTCTGCTGACCTCATGGACTCCGGGGGCAGCATCGGAACGACCAAATCCAGCAAGCCCATGGTCTGGCAAATAAATCTCTCGCTCAAGAACCAGGCCTAGCAGACTAGGCTCTTTAGCAGAATCTGAAAGCGCGATGTGGCCCACGCTCCCGCGTACTGATCCCGCACCCCAGCCAGTATCATAGCCCAAGGCTGCCACGTAATCTACAAATAGAGAATATATAGATTTTTAGTTGCTGTTAGTTGCTAAAATGTGAATCGGAACAGTTTTAAAGCAAAAATGACTATGTTTTGGGTTACCTCGTAGGTGACCACAGTGTCAAAGTAGTGACGGAAGAAAGCAAAGGACTCACAACTCCAGCGCTAACATCGGCCATCATATCATCTCGAGCAAGGGACCATCGGGGAGAGCTCATTCATGGGCTCTGGGGCGAGGGCTGGGAAATATGCATAAACCCAGAGCTGCAAGGAAAATACAGTGATATGTGATCAACAATGTATGAACAGATGCAAAAAGTGCAAAGCAGAAAGCATAGGTGTTGCACAGATATAAAGCAGAAAATGTGAAGCAAAAAGCGTAAAGCGCAAAGAGAGAACTAAAATGCATACCTTCCAAGCTCGCCAGTAGCCTCCGATCTGCTCTCTCCTTAGGCGGGAGGTAGAGCTCATATAGCCATATAGGGTGGCAAGGCCAACTCTACCCTAGTTGTAGAAACGTACCCGGGAAATAGTCACTAGGGCACTCAACAAATATAAGCCCACGGTGTTCCACCTGTTCGAAAACAAGGTGGTACCGAGGACAAACATCAGGAAGCCTCTGGCATACTGCTCCATCTCCTCTAATGTCTCGGGTTTGCTCCCTCAAAACTGCTCTGCAAACCAGCTATATCTGACCATGGTTGGCCGGTACAGAGGTGGACGCGCTCTCAATAGCTCAATCCAGGCAGCCTCTCACTTCCCCATGTCGATGTCAAAGGGGATCGAATCACCCCCTACTCCTAAGCCTGTGATCATGGCAAAGTCGTAAGGAGTCATCGTCATCGTCATCTCCCCGGCAATAGAGAAATGGAAGGAGTTGGTGGTGTCCCACTACCTTTCCACAAGCGCTCCTAGAAGAGGACGGCTCACAATGACCCGTGTCAGGCTAGAGCAGAAAGGCCGAAGCCGGTCTCATCAACAATGTCACGAACTCCAGTAGGGAGCTCATCGTACGAATCCCTCACTATCATCCCTCCGTACCCCTATAGGCACGGGACTCTCCCTGTAATAGAGAAAATGAGTGAATTAGGCAGTGATGAAAAAGTACAGTCAGATGAAAAACAATGCAAGAAATGCAGTGAAAAGACAGGCAGGATTGCATAAAAAAAACAAAGTTCGTACCTCACTGGCGCTGGATGAAAGGTGGGAGGTCGGCTCTCTCAACAGGAGGTCCTCTAGTGCACTGCGAGCAAAGTTAATGAACCACCTAATGCCTTTAGGTGGCAATATGTGCATGCGGGGATGATATCTCGCCGGATCACAAGGTCGTACCCTCAATGGTAGCGGCTATGGCTCAATCTCTGGCTCAAACTCAGACTCAAACTCCGCCTCGAGGTCAGCCTCAATGCCCTCAGCCGCCTCGCCAGCCTCGGCAACTACCAGCTCCTCTACCTCGGGAACGGGTGGAAATGCAGGCGGAACCTTGGGAAGAGCCCCGTCATGTGGAATCTCATCTGTCATATGGAAAATGGGTGGAAAATGAGTGAAAAGTAGGTCAAAAATGAAGAAAAATGGAGAAAAAAAGGGTAAACTCGGAAAAAGTCAACCCTAGAAGAGAGAAAATGGAAAAAAAAGTCAAAGCTCGGGAAAGTTCACGAAACCCGAGAGAAACTCGAGGAGAACAAGCCTAAAGTGGTGAAATTCCAAGAAAAAACGTCAAAATCAAAATCTGATCGGTTCAAAGTGAAAAGAATCAAGAGGGTTTTACAAAATAAGTTTGCGTAGGGCATTGGAAAACATGTATAAAGCGCAAATCTAGAGAGAATAAGCACCTAGAGAGAGAAAGGGAAGATTTTCAGACCTAGGGTTGTGTGGAAATGAAGTGTTGTGATGTATATTTAAAGACCCGTGGGTGAAAAGTCAAAAATGCCCCGATTTTCACTATCTTTTGCACTATCTTTGCACTATCTTTTTTTGAGCTTTTAAACACTGATTTTCAAAGTTATTTCAGTGGCTAAAATCATGTTTTGAACTTCAAAATTGGAGGGGTTAGCCTCCCTTCCTTGTGTTTTGCTTATTAGTCTAGCATGTTTCATGTTTTAGCTTATTAATCTAGCTATTTTGTCTCAATTCCAACACGCTGTAGGGCTGCTTTTAGACTGTTTTTAGACTATTTTAGGACTATTCTATTTGTAAGTGTTTGTTGAGCTTTGTTTTGCATGCTTGTAGTGTAATTGTCCTCATGAGTTTGGTGTTTTAGGCCTTAGACACCATCTTATTTGAGTTAATTACATTTATTTATGACTTTCCATACTTGTGATCACTCTTAATTACCTCTACAACCTCCCTCCTTTTTTGGCTTTTGTTTTTCTTTGAAAGTGGTTTCAAACTACTTGTTTGTTTAAACTTGAGATTAAGATGTCATGCTTAATGGTTTAATCCTTTTAGGGGTTCATTACCAACGGTATGATGTCTCTTTCATGCCTAAAGCAACTCTTGATTTGAGCCCTCTTTCCATTATAGGACTTAAATTCACCTTTGGACTCAATTTATTAAAGAATAGATGGTAATCTAAAATGAAGTAATAAAATTGAGGCTAAAAAAGGTACAAGATAATAACTTGTTTGGGTTTAATCGGACGTTAATTGAACCCTTGAGCCTTGAGTCATTTTATACTCATTATTGATGAAAACGGTTCAAGATTTATTGTCAACTACTTCCCTTGATCTTTCATGATAGGGAGGTGGTTTTGATAGTCATATTTTGTTGCATTTATTGAACTTGCACACTTGGTTCATAAGCCATCGCGCAATGAAATTGCATCCATTGATGGTTTGTGAATCAAGCTTACTACCCCTTTGAGCTGTTCAAATGATAAGGAGAGGTAAATTGTGCAAACAAACCCTTGAGAATACACTATCTCTGCTCTACTTGCTCTCTGTTGTAGCAGGGAATTTCTATCATCAGTGGCCGGCAGGCCCCTATTGGTTGTAGCACTATGTGCTTCTTATTATAATGGAACTATATTTGATTCTTTGATTATCTTGGTTGAGAACATTCTTTGTTGATATTTGAGCCTTAGTTGAGGTGTTACCATAGTGGTTGGGTAAGATTGAATCAGAAACTTCAAATTCGAATAATTGTTATTGAGTAGTTTTCACTCTTTTGTCATTTTCTCTCTCCATACTTTGAATCTTGATGTGAGGCTAGAACCATTGGAAAGCTTACTTCTGGAGCTTCAATTTGGACACAAGAACGACCCTAAACGAAGTCCGGACGAGAAAGTTATATCTGTTTGAATTTTGCATTTCTGTGTTGGAAGCATGCTCGCTCGAGCGAACTACGCAATTTTCAAAGATTCTGAGAGCTTCTTTTGTACACTTGAGCCAAGCTTCCTTCGCTCGAGTGACCACGTCGCTAACAGACATTATAAAGTGACTTTTTGACCCTAAAACTCTATTTTTTCTCCATCTCTTCTCCCCCCATCCTCCAAACCTGAAACCCTAACCTTCCAAACTCTTGATTTCTCTTCTTTTTACCCAAGATTCACCCCAAATCTTTCAAGAAGGTTGAAGAGCAAGCATAGATCAAGACTTCTACCGATTGTTTTGCGATTTCATTGGAGTTTCAAGTTGGGTCTTCATCTTGAGTTTTGAATCTTGAGATAGGGATTTCTTTGCTCCTTTTCAATACCTCATCCATAGATAGATATGTGGTAGATTTTATTGCATAAAAATCATATTCATTATTGATTTCTTTGAAAATCATGAAAGGGGATCTAGGATTTGTCATTTGGGAATGAGATTGTTAAATTGATTATTGTTTGGGTTAATTGGGGAGTAATCTAGCATAATTATGTTGAAAGAATAAAAAGTCCTAATTTAATGTTTTAGTGAATTAAAAAGGGGTAAAGTTGAATAATGTTTGTAAATTGTTATTATGGTTTATGTAAATGTGTTAATAGCTAAAAAGGACAATTAACTATAGCACTGGAATTATTTTGAATTGATTATATTAAGTTGAGTTGGGTTGTGACTTTGATATCCATAGATTTAATTTTGTAAAATGAAAAGAATTGATTGGGATAAAGGGTGGAGTATGTTAACTTGGAAAATAAGAGAATTGATTTTTGAAATGGAATAATGAAATGATAACACTATGTGAATTTCATAAATTAACTTGAGGTTGGATTATGAATATTTTATTTTACTATTGTTGTTGTTGGATTTAAAATCTTATGAGAGTTAGATTATTATAATACGTGTGTTGAATACATACATTTGGAAGTTTTGTCCTTAGTTATTTTACTATTGTTGTTGTTGGATTTAAAATCTCATGAGAGTTGAATTATTATAATACGTGTGTTGAATACAACCATTTAGAGGTTTTGTCCTTGGTCATCGGTGGAGGATGATATTATTGTGTTGAATAGTTGTGTGTATGCTTTACACTTGTGTTCGTTATACTTTGTTGAATAGTTTATGTGTATGCATTACACTTGTTGGTTGTACTTTTTCATGTTGTGATGATTGGTAACGTATACTGCGCTGGAAATGAAAGTTATCATTACCTTCCAGCTAGCACCTAGAGAATTGGTTGTGCTTAGAATGAGAGGTACTAGTACCTTTCAGCTAGCGCCTGGAAAACTTGGCAGAGGTACCATTACCTTCCAACCAGTGTCTGGTAAATTGGCATTTCATTGTGGAAAGGTGTATCCTTAGCTTACCGTGCTTAAGGTAGGTAGAGCAGAACTTATTTATCATTATTGTCTCGGTGTATCTGGGTATATTATGGGTTATGATGGTTATGATTCTGGAAGACCGAGTTGCCTCATTTGTTGAGTAGATAGTTGTTGGTTGCTTATTGTTTCCTTTTGTACTAAAGGTATGCATGTATATATATGAATGTGTTAGAAATAGACGTAAGTATTGTATTGAGATTGTGAATAATGTGAAGGACATCGGATTGTAGACACCCCATTTTTGACCGTCCTCAAGACTTGGACAACATTGTTTGAACACTCGATGATCATCCATGCTCATGTTCATTTTGAGCTCCTGAAGTTCTTGACAGAGTGCCTTGCCTTCGAACCTCTCGACTTGTCTGTTTTGTGCTTGGTTGTACACCAAAAACTTGTAGCATTGCTTCTGGGGAAAGAGGGTGGCCTGCTGGCCAGCCCTACAACCCATCGGCCAAACCTTTCTCCCATCGGCCAAGTCTTTCTCCCATCTGCCATCAATGGTGGCCAGTTGGCCTCACTGATGGCCGGTCGGCCATAGGTTTTGGCCAAGGCCCTTTTTTCTGCTTTTGCAGATATTTTTGGTGCCAGTTGTTCCAGCTGTTGAACACTGAGCTCATCCTCCATATACGTGTATGGAGGGATGAAGCAAGCTTTTGGCTTGCATTTCCTATATAAGGGGAGCTCCCTCCCCCTAGTTGAGGGTTCAGATTTTTCAGAGCAAAAATCTCCCTCTCTCTCTAGAATTCTCACTCTCTCTCTATATTGTGCTATTTTGAGCCTTAAAGTGTGTTTTCTTCACACATTTGCACTAAGACACCTAGTCAAACACCTTCACTTTGGGGTTGAGCTCCTTTGAAGCCTGATTTGAGGTCTTGGAATTGGTTTTGGCTCAGAATTGTTGCCACCTTGCTGCTGTCTTCGAGGGTAAGCTTCTTCCCCCTTCTAAGCTTGTTTATTGTACACTAGTTTGGGCCACCTTTGCATGCTCATTTTGGCCAAGTTGTCAACTACAAAAAAAAAAAAAAAAAAAAAAAAAAAAAAAAAAAAAAAAACTCCTTTTTTTTAGTGTTAAAATGGTTGTTTGAGGCCCTGTGGGAGTTGGGGGCGTTTCATCTCCTTGTATGCCTTATTTACTAAGCTTTTGGGCCATCCTTTAAAGCTTTTGGAACCATCTCATTTTAGCCCTTTAACCACTGAATTATAGAGCAATTTTAGTGATGGAAATGTGGTTTTGAGGTTCAAAATGGGATAGGGCGGTCCCCTCTCTTTTTGTCTTGCTTGCATGTCTTGTTGGCCTACCAAATGAGCATGCATTTCTCCTTTCTTTAAGCTGAGCTCAAGCATGTTTTGTGTGACTTTTTGGACCTGTTATAACTCTGTTTTTTGCTGGTTTGGCCATTTGTTGCTTGCATCTTGCACTTGTAGTATAATCCTACTTGTTGGCCTAACATGCTTCATGTTTTATGCCTATCATCCTAGCTTGTGTTAGCTCTGTCTCAGCATGTTTTTGCCATTATTTTAGCATGCCTCAGCTCTGTTTTGAGTGGTCTTGGCCATGCGAGACTTGTAGTGCATGGTTGTAGTGTGAATGCCTTAACTAGCTTTGAGTTTTAAAGCCTTTTGCATGCTTTGCTTGTGGTGTTTTCATATCTTAACCTCATTTCATACATGATTTCAGCGTATGTAGCGTAGTCACACTCTCACATGTTCCACTCTTTCAATGCTTTTGGAGGGTTGTGCCTTATGCCTTCCAATACATATGCATGCTTGTCTAAGCTTTTGGGCTACCGTTTCAGCATGTTTTAACCTTTGTTTTGGCATGATTGAGCTCTATCTAGAGCTGGTTTGGTTGTTTAGGCTATGTATTGCATGCCTCTTGTGTAAAGCCCTTGACTAGCTTTGAGTTCTAAGGACCCTAACATGCCATACTTGTGTTGTTTGCATGATATATCATCATTTGGCATACGATTTTAGTGCTTGTACCTCTGTCATGCTCTCATATATATCACTCTTTCAATGTGTTTGAAAGTTAAGCTTTGTGTCTTGCTTGCGAGCAAATGAATGAGCATTCATTTCTTGCTTTTTGTGCCTAAGTTTTAGTGTGCTTTGGCCACTGTTTTGGAGTATCTTAAGTCTGTCCATAGCTGGTTTGACCATTTGAGATTGATAGTGCATGCCTCATGTGTAATGTTCTTCACTTGCTTTAGTGCTCTTGGCCCCTTAACATGTCTTGCATGCATTGCTTACATAATAGAGTCTTGTGCATGCCACTTTAGCATTGAAAGATGAGCATGTTGTTTGCATTACATTATGTTTGGATCGGACGTTAATCCAAACACAAGGAATGTGGCACGTTTCATACTCAAAATGATGAAACGTGTTGCGTTTCTTAGTCGTTGTCACCCTTGATCATGCATGATAGGGTGACGACTCTTCAAGTCTTGTTTGTGTATTCACTAACATTGTGCAAGCTTGACTCTTTGGCCATCATGCATTGAGATACGTGATTGGTGGCTTGAGAGCTAAGTACTACGTTTCTTTGAACTTGAGAAATGATAAGGAAAGTAGTTGCACACACATTTCATTGTAAATACACTGTCATGCCTCTGTTTGTACTCTGTTGCAGCAAAAAGAAGAATTCAGAGAATCAGTGGCCGACCAGCCATCAACGCCAGTCAACCAGCCACCAAAGCAGCTGACCGGCCACCAGTACTGGCCGATTACCACCAATCATGACCGATCATCCCTCAGCATGTTCCTGAGATGGGTCAGAAGCAATCTGGAAGTTGGCACAATTTTCAGAAATCCAAAAGTGTGCAAACAGAGGCATCTTGAGGCAAGGCGATGGATTTCTGGGAAGACGCAACCGAGCATGCATATCTCCCTCGCCCGCGAGGCCATTTATCGCTTTGTTAGCTAGTTGTAGTTAATTACAAGTGCTGTAATTAATTTAGCTTAGTTCATTTTGTAACATTCTAGAATAGTTAGTTAATTAGTTGGTTTGTAATAAGTAGCTTAGCGTAGCTAGTTAACTTATTTATCCGGACCCTCCGTCGAGAGGGCATATTGTTGTAATAAAGGTGTGTGCATGTGTGCATGTCTTCCAACCCCATTTCTTTCTCCATTTTATTTAACCACTTTCAATGGTTAGTTCAGGGCATATTTCAATTAACATACCTTATGCTTATATGTTTGCATCATTCATTTGTCTTGCATGCACCGGGCTCAGCGCATCATTCAAACTGCATTGTATTTCAATACTTACTTGAATACGTGTTTCAAAGCATGTTATCAAGTGTTGCATTCATATGCCATCTTAGATAGCCCAACCTATTTAGTTGCATTTTGCATATGTTGCATTAGGCATTTTAACATAGCTAGGATCATGCATGATTTCTAACTAGTTCTCTGTTTTGGCTTGGAGTACACTATAAGTGTTTACGCTTTAGCATACTTGCATATGTGTGAGTGTTGCCATAATAGTATGCTTGCCATGAGACTATTTGCTCAAATGCTAAACTGCATAAATGCCTGTGGATGAAGGTTTCATTACTTGAATTGGAACAATTCATCAAAATGTGAGTTTTAAGCCCACTTGGAGTGGCAAATCATCATGTTTTAAGCCCACCTTATTTGGTGGCAAATCCCAATTTCTAAGCCCACTTGAAGGTGGCAACTTCAAACCATTTTCGAAAACAAACATTAAATTGTTTTGTTCCAATTTAGGCGATCTAGTCTATACTTGTATGCTATGCGCATCACGTAGTAAGTTAGCTAAATAACCGGAATAAGAACACATGTGTCTATACAACAATATATCATGATTAGTAGAGGCCAATCCTTTGATCGGGCGAGCGGGGGTGCTCATTTCATGACCTTCCCCCCTCGTACCCAAGTTCCCGAGCCGAGGTGACTTTGGTGATGACGGACACGTGGCTTTTGGCACGAGTCAGGGTTTCCTAAATTTCTCAAAAAATAAAATATTTAGGTGGCGACTCTGTAATCTGGCAAAGGCACGAGTCAGGGTTTCCTAAATTTCCCAAAAAATAAAATATTTAGGTGGCAACTCTGTAATCTGGCAAAGCAATTCATGTTTGGCACTTCTTGATTAAAATCGATTTTCCAAAACGATTTGTCGGATTTGGACTCTTTGGTGATTTATCAGTCTTACATTGCACTTTGTGAGACTAGATACAGAACCGTGAAAGGAGTCCGAACTGTAGTAGCTATGAACCCAAATCCGCGCCCTCTCTGAAAGGGGGGCGCGCGAAGGAAGTTCAGGCAATCTACACGGATACTTGTGAACATGTTTTGAAAAGACAAATCAGGTGTAAGTCCGAAAAGTGCTAGAAAACGTAATGTGCATGGTGAAATCATTTTCAGGAATTTATTATTATCATATGAATTTTTGGAAAAAGGTAACAAGAAGAAAGAAAAGTGAATTGCTTACGTTATTCAATGAAATGAATGATTTTGAGGAAAGTCCTTATATACGTATATTTCTGTACAAACCGTCACGTTATTTATATAGTATGAGACTGAGCATTCATGATCATAGCTATCTGTATGTTATAGACACCCCATTTTTGACCGACCTTAAGACTCAGACGTCATCGTTTGTGCACGCAATGATTGCGCATGTTTGTGCTTGTTTTACGCGCCCAAAGGTCTCAGCTGAGTGCCTTGTCTTTGAGCCTCTTAACACTTTGTGTTTTGGCCTTGGTTTTTGGGCCAAACCTTGTTGCCCCTTTGCCTGAAGAAGGGGAAGGGCTGCCGGCCACTTTTGGCATCTGCCGGCCACTTTTCTCCCTTGTAGACCACTTGGGCTGGTCGGCAGGCTAGGGCCGACCGGCCACCTTAACTGGCCGGCAGCCACTTTTTCTCCTTTTTGGATATTTTCAGATCTTTTGAATCAGCTATGGCTCATTGAACTCATCCTCTGTATGGAGGAATAGAGCAAGCCTTTTGGCTTGTTTGCTCTATATAAGGGGAGCTTCCTCCCCCTAATTGAGGGTTCAGATTTTTCAGAGCAAAAATATCCCTCTCTATCTAGAATTCTCCCTCTCTCTCTATTTTTGTGCTATATTGAGTCTAAAAGTGAGTTTTCTTCACACTTTTGCACTAAGACACCTAGTTAAGCACCTTCACTTTGGAGATGAAGTCCATTGGAGCTTGTTTTGAGGTCCTAGCATTGGTTTTGGTCCAAAATTGTTGCTGAAGTTGATGTCTTGCCATTGTTCTTCAAGGGTAAGCATATACTCCTTTTAAAGCTTTGTTTTGATTAAGTGTTATACCACCTTTGCATGTTACTTTAAGGCTGGTTTTAGCCTCTTAATAACTCTGATTTTAAGGCTTTATAATGTTGATTTGAACCTTGTGGGGTTAGGGGGGTGGCCCCCCCTCTTTTGCTCTTTGGCTTGTTAAGCCTCTTGAGCCAACTCTCTAAGCTTTTGAATATCCCTTTGCTTGGCCTTTTTACCACTGAAACTCAGAAGAATTTCAGTGGTAAAAAATTGTTCTTGTGGTCCAAACTAGAAGAGGGTGATCCTCTCTCCTTGTATTCTTGTTTGCTAGTATTGGTGGCCTAATACATGAGCATGTGTTTCTCCCTTTTTGAAGCTTAGTCCAAGCATGTTTTTGTGACTTTTTGGACCTGCCATAACTCTGTTTTTGGTTGGTTTGGTCATTGGTTTCTTGCATCTTATACTTGTAGTGCAATCCTACTTGTTGGCCTAGCATGCTTCATGCTTTATGCCTCTAATCCTAGCTTGTGTTAGCTCTATCTCAGCATGTATTTGCTATTATTTTGACATGCCTTGGCTCTGATTTTGGTTGGTGGGGTCGCCTCTTGCTTGGTTTTTGTACTTGTAGTGCAATCCTACTTGTAAGCCTAACATGAATCATGCTTTATGCCTCTAATCCTAGCTTGTGTTAGCTCTATCTCAACATGTATTTGCTATTATTTTAGCATGCCTTAGCTCTTTTTTTGGTGGTCTTGACCATGTGAAACTTGTTGTGCATGGTTGTAGTGTAAAGGCCTTGACTAGCTTTGAGTTTCAAAGCCTCTTGCATGCTTTACTTGTGATGATTTCATGCCTTAGCCTCATTTCTCACATGATTTCAGTGTATATGGCGTAGTCACTCTCCTTATGCCTTGTTTGTGAGCCAATATGCATGCATGCTTGTCTAAGCTTTTGGGCTTCCATTTCAGCATGTTTTGGCCTTTGATTTGGCCTAATTGAGCTCTGTCCAGAGCTTGTTTGGTTGTTTAGGCTATGTATTGCATGCCTCTTAGGTGGTGCCCTTTACTAGCCTTGTGCTTTAGGCCTTCTAGCATGCCTTATTTGTGATGTTTATGTGATACGGCATCATTTAACACATAATTTCAAAGCATATAGCCTTGTCATACTCTCATGAATATCACCATTTAATTGTGTTTAAGAGTTGTGCCTCATGCCTTGTTGATGAGCCAATGCATGAACATCATTATCTTGCCTTCCATGCTATCATTTCAGAGCATTTTGGCCACTGTTTTGGCATGCATGAGGTCTGTTTGGGGCTGGTTTAGTCCATTAAGCAATGTATTGCATAATCCTAATGTTCTGTACTTCATTAGCTTTAATGCCTAAGTCTTCTAGCATGTCATGCATGTATTATTTGTGTGTTAGATTCTTGTTTTTAGCATGCCACTTTAGCATTGAAAGATGAGCATGTTGTTTGCATTGCATTTGTGTTTGGATCGGACGTTAATCCAAACACGAAGAATGTGGCACGTTTCATACTCAAAGTGATGAAACGTGTTGCATTTCTTGATCGCCAGCCCTCTTGATCATGCATGATAGAGGTGGAGGCTCTTATGTGTTGTTTGTGCATTCACTAACATTGTGCAAGCTTGGCTCTTTGGCCATCGTGCATTGAGATGCGTGATTGGTGGCTTGAGAGTCGAGTACTACGCTCATTTGAGCTTGAGAAATAATAAGGAGAGTAGTTGCACACACATTTCCTTGTAAATGCATTGTTGTGCCTTTGTTGATCTCTGTTACAGCAAAGTTGGGATTCTAGAAAGGGAAGTGGCTAGCCGGCCACTTGCACTAGCCTGCCGACCACTTGAAGTGGCCAGCTGACCAGTTAAGGTAGCCTACCGACCACTTGAAATGGCCGACCAGCCACTTGCAGCAAAATTTTTCAAAATGCTCCTGTTTTGGGGCAGATGCAATCTAAAAATGTTTTTGATGCTCTGAGGTCACCGTGAGTGCAAACAGAGACAACTTATAGCAAGGCATGCATTTTCGGGCGAAGCAAACCAAGCATGCATACCTCCCTCCCCCGAGGCCATTTTGTAATTAATTAGTTAATGTGTTTAGCTGATTCAATTCATCTTTGTGATATTCCAATTAGCTTAGATTAGCTAGTTATTCAATTTCATTTGGTTTGTAATTAATTAGCTAGAATAGTTAGTTAGTTAGTTGGTTTGTAATAGTTAGCTTAATTAGCGTAGCTAGTTAGCTCTCTTTCATTCGGACCCTCCGTCAAGAGGGCACAAATGTTGTAATAAGTGTGCGTGTGTGTGTGTATGTCTTCCAACCCCACGTCTTTCTCCCTTTTACTTATCAACTTTTTATGGTTAGTTTAGGGATCATTTTCAATTAGCATACCTTATGCTTGCATGCGTGCATCATTCATTTGTATTGCATGCACCGGGCTCAGTGCATCATTCAAACTGCATCGTATTTCAATACTTTTCTGAATACACGTATCGAATTGTCGCATTCATATGCCATTTTAGATAGCCGAGTCTATATAGTTGCATTTTGCATGTGTTGCATTAGGCATCCTAACATAGCTAGGATCATGCATGATTTCTAACTAGTTTTATGTTTTGGCTTAGAGTACACTGTAAGGTTTTACGCTTTAACATATTGCATGAGTGTAAGTGTTGCCATGTTAGCATGCTTGCCATGAGGCTATTTGCTTAATTGCTTAACTACATGAATGCCTGTGGATGAAGGCTTGATTACTTGAATTGGAACAATTCATCAAAATGTGAGTTTTAAGCCCACTTGAGGTGGCTAATCATGTTGTTTCAAGCCCACCTTGTTTGGTGGCAAATTCGCGTTTTAGCCTACTTGCGAGTAGCACTTTCAAACCATTTTCGAAAAACAAACATGAGATGTTTTGTTCCAAATTGAGCGATTTAATCTATACGTGTGTGTTGTACGCATCACCTAGTAAGTTAGCTAATAATCAAGCAAGAACACATGTGTTTTCAAAAATAACAAATCATGTTTAGTAGAGGCCGATCTTTGATCGGGCGAGCAAGAGTGCTCATTTCAGAACCTTCCCCTCTTGTACCCAAGTAACCGAGCCGAGGCAACTTTGGTGATGACGGACACGTGGCCTTTGGCACGAGTCAGGGTTTCCTAAATTTCTCAAAAATAAAATATTTAGGTGGCGACTCTGTAATTTGGCAAAGCAGTCCATGCTTGGCACTTCTTGATTAAAATCGATTTTTCAAAACGATTTGCCAGATTTGGACTCTTTGGTGATTTATCAGTCTTACATTGCACTTTGTGAGATTAGATTCAGAACCGTGACAGGAGTCCGAACTGTAGTAGCTAGAACCCAATCCGCGCCCTCTCCGAAAAGGGGGGCGGGCGGAGGAAGTTCGGGTGGTCTACATATGTTGTTATTGTTTAGGATCATGTTAAGATCCCTACTGGACTTTATGTTCATCCTACGTTGTTAATCCTTTTTCAAGTGAACGTCGAGAAATGTTTCAAGGTCATGGATCTTTTTTTACCTGTTGGCCACGGGGCCTTTTATTTATGGGCGGAATGCAATTGATGTAAAAAGGTCAAACCCTTTCTCTTAATTTAAAAGATGTAAGCCTACGGGTAATTTATTTAATTATAACTCCTGTTGCATTCATATTGTATTCGGATGAGAGAATCTTTATTCATGTTTTCTTGTAAATATAAAGAGTTTCTGTATGTTATCTCTGAAATTAAATCTATAATAATGGTTTGGTAATGAAATTCGAGTAATAAAAGGCGGAGCGTTACATTGGTGGCCGGCAGGCCATCATCAATGGACGGCAAGCCCTCTACCGGCCACTAGTGTAAATTCAAACAGTGAACTCCCCCAGCAGAACAGAGTTGGTCTAGAGGTGGAAACCAATACATATGATCTATTATGCAACAGAGGCATTCAGCAGAAGAAACATTGACTTTTTCGGGTCAAAACCACATTCATACATAAGCCTTCTATCAAGCATCGGGATCCGTATTATTAATACAATAGTATCATGCTTAACATAGTGGCTTTGTAAATTAATTAGTTAGAATAGCTAATTCGTCTCGTGTTGTAATTATTTTAATTAGCTAGATTAGTTAATTAATTCAGTTTGTAATAATTAGTTAAGTAGCTTAGCTAATTTAATTTGCTTTGTATTAATTAGCTTAGCTTTAGTTAGCTAGTTAGTTAGTTTATTCATTTGAACTCTCCTTTATGAGAGCACAATGTTGTAATAATGTGTATATCTTTCAACCCCACATCTTTCTCCTTTTTATTTGCTAGCTTATGATGGTTAGTTTAAGAACATCACGTTTTGCTTAGCATACTCCATGTTTACATCCATTTGTATCGCATGCACCGAGGCTTGGTTCATCATTCTAACTTGCATTGCTAGTTTAATACTTCTTTGAATACGTGCTTAGATCGAATGCTATCAAAATTGCTTCATTTGCCATATAAGTAGTCGAGCCTATTAATTGCATATCACTTGTATTGCATTAGTCATAATTGCATAAGTTAGGATCATGTATCTTTCTAACTTTATCTTCTTTTCGGCTTGGAGTACTAGGTGAGCCTTTACTCGCTTTAGCATATCGCATGTGTGTGATTGTTATCATGTTTAGCATGCTTGCCATGAGGTTAATTGCTTAAGTGCTATAACTGCTTGAATGCTTGTGGATGAAGGCTAATTGCTTGAATTAGAATAATTTGAGTAGTGTTCATATGCGATCACTTTTTCAAGTGATACATATTTGAAACAATTTTCAAAACAAACATGAATCGAAATGTTCTAATTCTTGCAAATTAGTCTATACTTGTGTGTGTGTGCATCACATATTAATGCTAGCCTTATAAATCGGAATAAGAGCATATGATGTAAATAAGATTCATATCATGATTAGTAGAGGCCGATCTTTGATCGGGCGAACGAGGGTGCTCAATTCATGACCTTCCCCTCTCGTACCTAAGTTCCCGAGCTGAGACAATCTTGGTGATGACGGACACGTGGCCTTTGGCACGAGTCATGGGTTTCCTAAATTTTTTCAAAAATATTTAGGTGGCGACTCTGTATCTGGCAAAGGAGTCCATTTTTGGCATTTTGATTCAAAATCAATTTTCCAAAAGATTTGCCGGATTGGAACTCTTTGGTGTTTATCTATTTCACATTACACTTGTGAGATCAGATTCAGAACCGCGGGAGTTCAATACTGTAGGGCTTATTTGTCTTCCGAGAAGAGGGTGTGAAAAAGTAGAGCTACAGCAGGTTTAATCCTCACCACCCCGGAGGGTGAATACTTCAAATGCACCCTTTGATTCCTGTTTGCAGCGAATAACAGCGAGACCAAATATGGGGCCCTAATAGCAGGTCTCCGACTAGTTAGAGACATTGGGGTCAACCATCTCCGAGTATTTAGCGATTCCTGTTTGGTCATCGGACCGATAACAAGCGAGTTTGATACCAAAGAGGAAGTCATGCAATCATACAAGACATTGTTCTTCCCCTCACCCGCCTCTTCAATAGCTTTCACATCAAGCATGTCCCTAGGTTAGAGAACTCCCAAGCAGATGAAATGGCACAGTTAGCCTCAGCCGATCAATCAGACCTCAGCCACGGCATCCGGATTCAATACCTGACCTATCCAATAGTTTCACCAGACCCACAAGTAATCCATCTAATCCAGGACGAGCCTATCCCATGGGCCCAAGACATTATCACATTTTTAGGATAGGGAGAACTACCAGAAGATAGACAAAAGGCCGCCAAGGTCAGGGCTCAATCATTAAATTACATCCTTGTCAGCAGCATCTTATATAAGAGGGGATTCTCACAGCCATACCTCAGATGCCTCAATAATGACCAGGCCACCTACGTAATGAGCAAAATACATGAAGGAGTTTGCGGAAACCACTATGGGGGACGGTCTTTAGCTCACAAAATCCTTCACATGGGTTACTTTTGGCCTACGCTTAACCTAAACGCCATCAACTTTGTACTCCAGTGTGACAAATGCCAGCATTCTGCAAACATCCCTCACGCACCTCCAGCAAAGCTGATCACTCTCAACAGCCCCTATCCTTTCGCTAATTGGGGAATCGATCTTATCGGTCCCTTGCCGACCAGTAGAGGCCAAGTTAAGTTCGTTGTGGTCACCATCAATTACTTCACCGAGTGGGTGAAAGCGGCACCTCTTGCCAAGATTACCGAGCAAAATACCACCAAGTTCTGTAGAGACCCTAATTTTTGTAATTACTATTAAATCCCTAACCTTGAGTTTATTTCAATAAAGCCCTTGAGTTTTTGCTTAATTGCATTTTAAACCCTAGAATCGGGAAGCATCGCGAATTAATTCGAGTAAACCCTAATCAATCCTGTAGATTAATAATCACCTTTAAAACCTTATTATTAATTATTAGACCCTATAATTATAGATTAATCACCTTAAAATCTTAATTCCCGGTAATGCCGTTTTCGCCGGGTTTCTCACCCTTTTTTGTGCCTTAATTTAATGGGACCTGAATTTATTATTTTAACTATTTTCTAATGTTAGTATGTTAATAACATATATCAAGGTTTCATAAATTTAGACTTGGTCCCTATATACTTCTATTTTATTTCATTCCAACCCTTAATTGTAATATTTTATTAATTAATGTACTTGTACCTATTATTTTATGTTTATAAATACAAATATCTCATATATATATATATATATATATTTCTTGGAACCCAAGTAGCTAGTCATGTGAGGGTTGAAATGGCCTTGATGGCATTGATGGACAACTTTGACAAATTACACCTATGGAACTTAGATCCTAAGAAACCTTCCAATCCTTTCTCTATATATGCACACTTCTCCCCCTCATTTTACACATTTTCAGCCATGCACTAGAGGAGTGAAAGAGAGTGATCTTGGAAAAAAAAAAGAGGGAGAGAGAGAGAAGAGAAGAAGAAAAAGAATAATTGTGTTGAGTCTTGTACAACAAAGGTACACCTACATCACCTCTTCTCTCAAGTTCTTTTACCACTTGTTTTTCCCCTCCTAATACATGCTATTTGTATATATATGTTGTAGTCTAGGCTACACTCTTGTATAAATGTGTATTAATCAAGAAATGGTGTACTTCTCTTTCTTTCTTAAATTTCCAGCAGCAAATCTTTTCCCCCTCTTGAATTTATTTTCCTATGAAAACTCCATAAACTCAAAATCTGTTTTTATGGTGTAATATTTGGTATGTCTAGAGTATGTGATAATTTTAGTAGGACCTAAGGATGTATTTTTATAGCCTAAACAATTTTTCTAAGATTGTTACTCACAGAACCAAAAAAACAGTCAACTTTTTCTATTTTTATAAAATTCCAGAAAAATAATATTTAGTCCACTTTTATGTCAAAATCTTAATCTTGGTGTTATATTTTAACTAAAATTTGTTTCAACTCAAGAGAGTGAGGGGTTTGAGAGAAAAATCGATTGGAGTAATGGTCAACGAATCTTGACAGATCTTGGTAATTCTGAGTTATCTTAAAATCTAAAATACATATCCTACTTTCGTAAATTAAGTTTGAAACTAGACTTATTCATCTACAAAATCACATGAGGCTAGGTACTTAGGCCTCGTTTGGGAATAGGCTTTTTTAGTAACTTTTTGGCTTTTTGGCTAAAATGTTATGTAAAAAAAACTAGTATGTTTGGGATGACTTTTTGAGTTTTTATGAAAAGATGTGCAAAAAGTAGAGAGAAAATAGAATCTTTGACTTTTTGGTATGGGTTGTTGGCTTTTTGATTTTTTTAGTAACTTTTTGACTTTTTGGCTAAAAATGGCAATTACTGAACGAGGCCTTAGGGCCAATAAAAGTATTTTTCTCATAATTATTTTCAATCTAGTTCAAATCTGGAAATCTGGAAATTTGTGTTAATATGCTCTTATTTGGTTTGCAACTGTTATATTTTATGTTTCTCGAATGTTTTAGTCTCGATATGTAATCTATGATAAATTGTGAATTTGCTTTACCATGAATAAATTACTTGTTGTTTAGTTTGGATTCGTAATTATACTGACCATGCTTTGCTATAACTGAGAACATAATGCACTTAATAAAGGGGAAATCAAATGGGATGGTAATGGGTTGCGATCATTGTATTAAATTTTATGAGATAATGAATGATGGATTCAAGAGTATGATATAGTGAAATGTATTCCATTTTTGTGAAGTCTTGCGCAAGTGTGTTTTCGAACCCTAACATGGCACGGGAGGTATTCTGGTTGCTTAACGGAAATGGGAGGCATAAGGGTGGCGGTGAGGGTCTCACATAGGGAGGGTATCCCTAGAAGCCCGTTCCCTTGGGGCAGACCGTGATGTCACCACTCGGGTATGTAACCTAGATGTGTGGGCATCATTGGTAATTGTGCGGTAAGCGATGCACTGGTGGTACGGTAAGCGACGCACTGGTATTGTATTAACCAAGGGGGAGTCAGAATTGCCCATGGCTAGTGTTAGTGGTTGGGTAAGAACGACATTCCGTGGGAAGTTGCCTAGAACTAACTAAAATGGACTATTATTCATGAGAACTAAAATTTAATTATAAGCTCTGCTGGATTATTGTTTTCGTTGTATGTTATAATCGTGCCGTTATGTTACTTGTGTATTTGAAATGGGAAAAGGGTCAAGGTGTGTGTGTTTACTGGGCATTCCAAGCTCATGGCGTTTTATGCCAGATGAAGGCGAGTTTTACACTGAGAACGAAATCCCTAAAAGCTTTGAGAAACCATGGTTACCATAGAGATTAGATTTTATATTTTCTGTATTTTGGATAATCTTTTTTGTATCAAGGAACTGATTTGTATTTAAAGACTTGAAGAATTTTATCTGTAACTATTACAAATATTTCTTTTAATGTAATTATTTGTATTTTGTGCTTGAAAATGATGTGTATCCGCTAGTTAAACCCCAATGTATCATTGTATTATATTATCAAAATTTGGGGCATCACAAGTACATTTGGCAGTCCATTGTGTGTCGTTTCAGGATTCCTCAGGCCATCGTCTCCGACAATGACAAGCAATTCGACAACGCCAAATTCAGAGACTTTTATGCAGAGCTTAACATCAAAACCTATTTCTCCTCTCCTAGCCACCCCCAAGATAACGGACAAGTTAAGGTCACCAATTGCTCTTTGTTAAAGATAATCAAGACCAAGTTGGAAGCCGCCAAAGGACACTGGGCAGACGAGCTCCCAAATGTGCTCTGGGCCTATCGAATGACAGCGAGAACTCCCATCGGCAAAACTCCTTTCCGCCTAACATACGGTGCCGAAGCGGTTATTCCCATAGAAATCGGTCTTCTAACCCCTCGGATAATACACCCGAACATAAAACTACACCACGAGTTACGACGGGCCGACCTGGACTTGATTGAAGAGCTCCAAGTGTCAGCTACTGTAAGGCTGGCCTCGTATCAACAGCGAATGAGGAAACATTATAATCGCAAAGTTAGGCCCCGAGAATTCGTAGTGGGAGACCTAGTCTTACAAGAAGCCACTTTCGCCACCAAAAATCCGACCAAGGGCAAGCTAGCAGCCAAATGGGAAGGACCTTACATCGTCAAAACTAGACCCTGTCCAGGCACCTACCATCTCAATGACATGACAGGCAAAGACCTTCCTCATCCATGGAATGCCAAGCACTTGAAGCAATATTTCCAATAAAACGACATCTTTTGTTTTTTGTATGGTTCAATTGTTGTATGGTTCATTTCACTAATCAAAACATTCGTTCATTTTTGCCTTTGCCATGCAATGTGTAAATCTATGATAAAAACTTTCAGTCCACATTTTTGTGTTGTAACTTTTTTCCTAAAGTGCACAACAAGCCTCAGCTAGACTGAGCATGCAAGCCTCAGCCAAACTGAGTTCTATCAAGCCTCAGCCAAACTGAGCCAAGCAAACCTCAGTCAGACCGAGCATAACAAGTCTCTATCAGACTGAGCCTAAAGAGCTCAGCCAGACTGAGCATGCAAGCCCGAGCCAGACTGAGCGTAGCAAGCCTCGACCAGACTGAGCATGACAAGTCTCAATCAGACAAAGCCTGAAGAGCTCAGCCAGACTGAGCCAAGCAAGCCTCAGCCAGACTAAGCATAATAAGCCTTAGCCAGACTAAACATGACAAGTCTCAGTCAGACTTAGCTTAAAGAGCTTAGCCAGAATGAGCCAAGCAAGCCTCAGCCAAACTGAGCATGCCAGCCTCAGCCAAACTAAGCATGAAGACCTCAGCCAGACTGAACATGACAAACCTCAGTCAGACTGAGCCTGAAGAGCTCAGGCAGACTGAGCCAAGCAAGCCTCAGCCAGACTGTGCATGCAAACCTCAGTCAGACTAAGCGTATAGACCTCAACCAAACTGAGTTCTATCAAGTCAAAACCAGGCTGAGTTCTTTCTGACCTCAGCTAGACTGAGCTCCATCAATCCTCAACCAAACTGACTTTCGCACAAGTCCATATTTCAGCAAGTTGAGTGCTTTATTAGTTCACTCTTAAATCAAAACCCATGTCACTCTTCTTTACTAACATTCATTCTCCAAACCTCATTTTTCCAATGGAACACACACCACAGACAAATCAGTACAAGTTCACAATGTTCACAATCTTTCCTTATATTATCACCTCCCTTATTACCATTACATGCACAAATTTATTTTAACCTAGGTAAGTTTTTACAAAAACCAAACAAACGTACAACTTTTCATTACCATTATATGTACAACTTTTCAACACATGTGCAACTTTTTATTACCATTACAAACACCATACAAATGTATAACTTTTTATTTTCTCAACACAACTTAAATCTTTACATAAGCCACCTAAAGTAAAAACACATGCCAGCTTGGGCCCTTTCTTCAGCCTACTTTCCCCCCATTATCTTCACTGGATGCTAAGTCTTCCTCCTCAACACCCTCATCCAGTGGAGTCTAGGCAATATCCCCCTCTCCTGGTTTCACGAGCTCAAAGTCAATGTCTGGGAACAGCTCTTGTACCCTGTACTTGAAACTCGTCCACTCGCTGTCCCAGTACATGCTTAACTCATACTTATAGTAGTCAGACAGTTGGAAGTTTTGTATTATCTCCCCTTTCGTCTACCCCTCTATCAATTCAGCCGCCACCACATTTGAAGGTCTAGCTTCACCCCCTTTCCCCCTAGCCAGACTCGCGGCAATAGCAAAGTCTACAGCTATTTGGAATTCTGTCGACTACTTGTACTACTCCACTACTGCCAATCCCAGGTCAGGATAGGCCGTCCTCTCTGACTCCAAAGTCCTGGTGAGCTCTGCCGATTTCCCCATCTCCTCCTCCAAGGCCCCTCTTTCTGTACCCAGAACCCTCTCTAATCCAACAATTCGCGTGTCTACCTCCTTATCTTTCAAGGCCAGATCATGCAGCTCTTCGTTGTTAATGAGAGCCTCCTCCAACCTCTTGTTGGCAGTGGTGCAGGCCTGCTGGACCTCACCAGTTCTTCTCTACTCGCTCGCCAGCTCAAACTCTACTACCACCACCCTACGGCGTACCACTTCGAGCTCAGCTTTGATGACTGACAGTTCAGTAGTCACCTCCGTTTGGCCCATCCTAGCGCGCTCTGCCAAATAACCCTGCACCACCGCCAACACTTCCATTTTCTTCACCCTCTAAGCATAAGCCAGGCCTTTCGCGCAAGCACTTCGTGCTGCCTTCCTCCACCTAGCTGTCTCCACTGTCAAGTTGTGCAACTACACTCGAGCTTCCTTCAGTTAGGCCTTCAATGGTTCCATCTCCACCTTCGCTCCCACTCATTTGCCCAATAGCGTGGCCGCCAGGGTTAAGGCCTCCCTCTATGCTGAGCAAAATCCTCTCATAAGGTCTGCCTCGGTAAACTATGAGACACTTTGCACGGCCACATCCTCAATAGCCCCTAACAGACGGTCGGCACCAATCCTATCCTACCTCGTCACCCCAGCAGGATCGCCCCTATCAACCCAATGTCCCCAAGGCGGTGCTCGTCTTTGTTTCACCCGCCCACCTTTTCCCAACATCTTGGCTTGGAAACACATCTTTAGTGGGCAAGTCCTTTGAGGGCAGGTATGTCGAACGGTCGGTGATCGACCCACCTTCTTGTTTTCCAACTCAGGTCATCGTTTCGGCGATCGAGGGCTCGGCCAAGCCTCCTTTTGCACCCAAGCCAACCCTGGTCTCCTCCACTTTCAATCCCTGAGGGCATCTCTATTGCTCCTTCTTTCAACTTCTTTGACAGAGGCCTTTTCTCCCCACCCTCAGCCAGAGCCTTCCTCTTTTTCTTCTTCACCACCAACTCTATCTCCCTCTTACTTCTCTCTTTTAACGGATCAAATGACGCTCGCAGGGGCACAAACTTTGATAAGTACTTCTCTCCTAAGGGCTTTGGTCTTGGGCGAACAAACCTCTTCACGACTAGCTGTAGAGCTGGGCCTATCTCTCCTCTCCTTGTACTTTTCCACCATCGCCATCACCCGTTTATCCTCTGCCTCTTGTGCCCTTCTCCTTGCCTCTACCTCCTCAGGCACAGGGCCTCCCCCAATAGGCACAGGCCCCAGGTTCAGGGCAAATAAGGTTGAGGGCTAGACAAGGTCGTCCTACTTCACTCCTTTCTCTCTCTACTCCTTCACTTGTTTTACCCTCTTCTCCGTCGCCGCGTCCAATTTTGGTTCTAGTGACTTGCTGGGGATCTTCCACATCGTGCGCACTCTTCTCCCGCCATTTGCTGACACAAAGAACCACTTTGGTCGCCAACCTTTCACCGACAAGGGCAGTCCTACCACTAATCCCCTCCCAGCTATTGTTTGTAGGGTCACCTATGTCTCTTATTTCCCTGAGGCTTTGTAATATAAAAAAAATTCGCCCACTGTCATCACCGCTCCCCCGGTCGCCCGTGGCCACGTGATTGCGTAAGCAAATAGGATCTTCCATGCATTCAACATTAGTTGTCCTAGAGCCACCTCTAGGTGATTCAGCACGTCGACCACTAGCTGTGGAAGGGGCAACCTTAGGCCCTCACGCAATGCTTCTTCGTACAACATGAATTCCATCGGTAGTACGTCAACCGCTCTCTCCTTTGATGTTGGCAATCTCAACTCCACATCTGCCGAAATCTGGTATCTGCTACGTAACTCTTCCAGATCCTCTGTCGGTAGCGTGGATTTATCAGCCTTGGTATGCCAGTGGTCAAGCGCCACTTGGCTAATTGGCTGGGCTACTAAGATCATCATCAACGGCAAAGGTCGTACAGGTAGCTCCGTACCCTTTTCCTCAAGCCTCTCTGCTCTATACTGTTCCGCCAATGTTACTTCGTCATCCTCCCCTAACGTGTCCGCTGCCATGGTAGGTGCTTTGTCTTAGGCCATCTCCTTCACGTTTTTGTATAAAGCTTCGGTTGGGGGGCAAGGAAATTTGCAAAATGAAAAAGGGGTGAATCCACCGAGATGTAGGTGTTAAAATCTGGAATGTGCTGATTCTTTGCAATCAGGTAAGAAAAGCGCACAAGTCCAAATGCCTAGGTTTTGCCTGTGTATCAAGGGTCGCAGTTAAATTTCGCTAGTTTGAAAATCCCACAACAAGTTAACATCCTTGCATTTTCAACACCTTTCCCCTTATCAACCCATTCACCTTCTATAGTCGATTCAACATCCCTCACTAGTGGCCTAGATTACTCTACGTGCACGGCCATGATCCCTCCCTCACCCCACTCATTCTCTTTCCTATCCCCCGTCTATTTCCCTTTGCATCACCATGTGTTTGCCTGCACCTCGAGCCCCATGCACCATCAATGCAATTACGGTCGCCTTCACGCTCGACCAGCCGGACGGTCATCTTCCGCCCTCGGCCACCTCCATGGTCAGCCAGTCCGACGGTCATCTTTCACACTCGGCCACCCCGACAGTCATCTTTCGCGCTCGGTCCCCTTCGCGGTCGACCAACCTGACGATCACGCGCCACCGCTCGGCCACTTTCACACTCGTCCAGCCCGACAATCATCTTTCACGCTCGGCCCCCTTCACACTCGGCCGGCCTAAAGATCACGCCCACCGCTCAGTCACCTTCACGCTCGGCCAGCTTGACGGACATCTTTCAAGCTCGGCTCCCTCTGTGGTCGGCCAACCCAACGATCACGCCCACCGCTTGGCCACCTTCACGCTCGGTTAGCTTAACGGTCATCTTTCGCTCTCAGCCCCCTTCGAGGTCAGCCAACCTGACGATCACACCCACCGCTCGACCACCTTCACGCTCGACCAGCTCAACGGTCATCTTTCGCGCTCGACCTCTTCGCGCTCGGCTAGCCTATCGATCATTCCCTACGCACAGCTACTTTCGCAATCGGCCATCTTAACGATCAGTCTATCTTTCCTCAGCACTCCACCACCCTCCAGCCCAGCCCTATCCCTATCCCTGCCCTCTCCCCGGCCTTACGACTCCCAACACTTTTCTTATTCCATTCGTTAGACTAAAGCTACACTTGGAAATGCGGGACTACTAATACTGATGGGCACCTAAGAGAACCCAGCCCAAGGCTCAAAGCCTAGCTCATGGCCTGGGTATTAAGCCAATGCTGGATCAGGACCAACTGCATTCGAACACAGGCAGGAAATTAGCCACGTAAGCAGACAAAAATCTTGTAAAGTTATTGCACCCACACATCAGCCATTTAATGAGGCCCTTGCAGCATTAAATGCGGCAAACTCTTCACGCTGGAAGAAGCAAACTCACCATGAACAATATGAGCTAGACTATAGACTTTCGGCCAACAAGACAGTCTAGAATAGGCAAGGAAATGATGAGCAAAGGATATAAGGAAGCTTTTAAGATACATAAAAGGTTAAGTTTTTCGATCCCTCGCCTCTCTCTCTCTGTGATCAATCTCCTCTAATCTAACTTGATCATCGGAGTGTCCGTCGGGAGATTACCTCCTCCGTTGGACCTTTTGCAAGCTCGATTTGAGGACACCAAGGCAGGCAAACTCGTTAAAAGTGTGGATCAGCCTAACCCATCTATTGTTAAAGTTACGCATCATCAATAATAAACGATAGTTATAATTTCTAATATTATAAAACCGATTTATATTTTAAACAAACCTTATGGGTTTATTTGTAATTTGTTAAAAAATAAAAGATTTATGTTTCATAATTAAGTAAGAATGTTTATGTAATTACGGAAAAACTTTCACTCAATATATAGGCCACCATTAATAAATTATTCAAAATAAAAAGAAAAAATTAAAGGAAAAAAAAAAGGATCTCAAATAGTTAAGTGATTCTTAGATATAGATATAGATATAGATATATATATATATATATATATATATGGGTATATATGAAAATTGGCTTTATAATTTTATCTAATTACTGGAAATATATATTTATTTTTTTATCAGCCTCCGTTTGGGAAGTAGGTTGGCTTTTTGGCTTTTTGACTTTTTTGACTATTTTAGCCTGGGCTAAAAAGCTTAGGGATTGTTTGGGGTGTTCTAAATAAGTGCATTTTTCGTCTTTTTAGACTAAAAAGTTGAGGTTGAAAATATGAATGTTTGGGTTAACTTTTTTGACTTTTTATGGAAAAATGTGTACTAAAAAATTGTATAAATTAATGTGTATGGGAAAATTAGGCCAAGTTTGGGAAGTGTAAAAAAATCCAAAAAGTCAAAAAGTTACTCAAAAAGTTAAAAAGTTATCACTATTCACCAAAAGTCAAAAATTACGGCTGCATAACTCTCAATCCTAATTTCCCCCTACACACTAATTTATCCCTACACACTAATTTATACAATTTTTTAATACACATTTTTCCATAAAAATTCATAAAGTTAACCCAAACATCCATATTTTTTCCCTCAACTTTTTAGTCCAAAAAGACAAAAAGGGCGTGTTTGATTGGGGGGATTGGAAGGGGGGACTATCCACTATTTGGATTACATTCCAAATAGTGTTCCTTATCCGCCGTTTGATTTTTTTTAGTCCGCCGGACATGGAGTCCGGCCGGACTCCATGTCCCCCATATGGGGGACTATTGTGTCCTAGGGGGGGTGGGATAGAATGTGGGGGACTATTCACTGTTGGGATTAGATGCGAAAATGACCATTTTGACCCTCTACTATTTAATTATGTATTATATTTAATAAAATTCAATAAAATTTAAATGTCTCAATTTAAAAATAAAATAATTTCATTTAACTTTTTATTGATGTTTTATTTAGGGCAAATTACATATACACCCCTCGAGGTTTGGTTAAATTACAGATACCCCCAATGTTTAATTTCAACAATAAATAATTTCATTTATTTAAATTATGTTTTATTTAAACATTTAAACATTTGTACATCAACATGTTTATTAAATTATTTCAACATCTGTACATCAACATGTATATTTATTTAACATCTATTAAATTATGTTTTAATACGTCAACATTTGATTACATTTACATTTGTTAATTGTTAATTACATCAACATTTGTTAATTGTTTAAACATAATCTATACATCAACATTTATTTAATTGTTAATTGTTAATTGTTTAAACATAATTTGTACATCAAAATAATTTCAATGTTAATTGTTTAAATAAAAATTTAAACATTTAACCATTAGTATGTTTAATTTCAACAATAAATTTTTATTTGTTTAAATAAAAATAATCTATACCAGTCAAATTTTTTTATCAATATTAGTATGTTTAAATATCTTTAAACAAAATTTAACCATTAGTATGTTTAATGTTTACTAAAAATAATTAAAATATTAAAGATATGTTTAATATTGCTATTACTTAGTAAACAATTGAAAAAGGGTAAAATAGTCTTTTGTTCATTTATCCTATCCAGTCCGTCCAACCAAACGTTGGATTCACTGAAAATAGTCCTATCCAGACATCTAATCCCATGAAAAAACAAACACAGGATACATATCCAATCCGACCAAATAGTCCGGGGGATTCACAGTCCCAAGACTCAAGTCCGATGGATTCTAATCCCCCTTTTCCAGTCCGTCCAACCAAACACACCCAAAGTGCACTTATTTAGGACACTCCAAACAACCTCTTAGTATTATGAGTTGTGCAGCCGTAATTGTTTACTTTTGATGAATAGTGATAACTTTTTAACTTTTTGAGTAACTTTTTTACTTTTTTAAGACTTTCCAAACTTGGCCTAGTTTGGAAATGACTTTTTACCTTTTTAGCTTTTTTAATTTTTTTTGTAAGAGAAGAATATAATGATTATGAATTAAATATAATATTTTATTTATTGTGACTAAAATAACTTATTTTATCTTTTATAACTAAAATAACTCCAAACCTCCTTACCAAATGAAGCCTCAGAATTGAAAGATGACTTGCGTATGTTAACCGCACACGCCACCAATTGACAGGAACCCAAAGGCCCAGGTGGACCCAACGGAGAAGGTGCAATTACACTTAGGTCCTCCACTTGTTCACTATATGCATGTTAAGACAAGCACAAGGGTAGAATTGGTATCTTGGTCACAAAAAATCATCGTGGTTGACCACGTATCTAAATTTGGTTGAACCCCGACATCATAAAATAATTAGATAAATTATATTATTGAAATTTGTTTAAAATATAATTTATTCTACCATTTAAAAGAAATATATAATTTATTTTTTATAATTTTAAAAATTATATTTTACCTTTTAAAATTTCTATTTTCAAAATAAATAATTTTTTTAATAAATCATAAAATCAATTTATATTTTTTAATGATATTAAAATTATATTTTTAATTAATAATTTCATTTCTTCCTTTTTTTCAATTAATAAATCATAAAAAAATTATTTTAATTAATTTTATTAAATTAAAAATTAAAAAAAAAGAATATTTATAATTTTTAAAATTATAAAAAATAATTTATATTTTAAATAAGAAAAACACTAAAAAAATTTGAATAATTTATTTGTAATTTATCCTAAATAAATTAATAATTTTATTTTGGCATTTTTCAGTGTCCGACTACGATTTGTTGCTTTTTCTACATGTGCGTGGACCTGTTTGATAAAAGCCACTTAATGGAAACTTGTCGGGGTGGTTGAAATTTCCAACGCCGACGCTCTCTGCCATAGCCACGTGTAATGGAGTTAGGGTTCGTTTTGGAAGATAATTCTTTAACCAAAAAATCAATAAAAAAATTTAAAAACCATATTAAAAAAGTTAAACATTCTTTCTCTTCACCCTAATTTATTATATATATATATATATATTTTAAATTAAAGAATTATTTAAGAATATTTCAATTTTTTTATATTATATTTTAATTAAAAAATTATTTCTCAAACCAATCCTTAATATATATCCAAAAAGTTAAATTAATTTTCTGAAAATTTTATTTCTTGATATGTTTATGTGACATGTCATATATGTAAATGTATTTGATTTCATTTTTTTATTTAAAAATATAAAAAAAAATATTTTGATAAAAATAAACACAAAAAATATAATTTTAAATTATTTTTGCTAACAAAATAAAATATATATAAAAATGAATGAATTATATATCATAATATGTTAGATAAATAGGGAGAATTATTTTGGGCAAGTATATCGCAATAGGGGGGGGGAGAATACAAATTCGTGAAAAAATTTGCCATTTAAATGATAAATATTTATAAAATTTCTCACCAATTTGTATTTTTTTTAAAAATCCACTAGTATAATATTTTTCCATTTATATCGCAATAGGGGGGGAGAATACAAATTCGTGAAAAAATTTGCCATTTAAATGATAAATATTTATAAAATTTCTCACCAATTTGTATTTTTTTTAAAAATCCACTAGTATAATATTTTTCCATTTATTTTTGCAGATTGACCCTCTCATTTGATAGCCTTCAATTTTAGTTAAAAAAATCAAAATGTTAGTATAAGATGTCAAATCACTCTCTTTACTTTTCTACATATCTTTTCATAAAAAGCTAAAAGCATGTTCTCAAACCATAATAGTTATTTTCATTTTAAGTGATGATAGTTTCCGTTTGACAAGTGGGTTGGAACTAAAAAAACATAAAAAGACAAAATGGGTTAGATAAGTCAATAAGATAAAATGTCATTCCAATCATAATCATTTCATTTTTTTTTTCACAAAAAAAGTAAAAAAAATAAAAATAAAAATTCTTAAACGGAACTAATTTAGCCAAGCTAAATTAACCAAAAAGTCCAACTAAAAAAAAATTTCCCAAATAAACCCATAGTGTAGTGGATTATTCTGTGGCCAGCCAAACATGAGTACGTAAGTTCTAACAAAATTTGATATAACCCAAAACATAAAAAGTGTAAGTGCAAAACATAAAAGATGTAAGTGTTTTACCTATGGTATGCAAGGCACACCTAAAAAAGATCCTAAAGTTAATAGTAGGTCGGCCTTGTTTTGTATATCCACCAAATAAAAAATAAATAAATAAAGATACATGATTGTTTTGTTTGGAAAACATAGATAAAATACTTACTTATGTATTCTCCTATTATTAAAATGGCACAATATATAATTTATATGAAGATTTATTAGATAATTTATTGAGACCAGAGAGACAAAATAATTTACCATCAACAAAAAATAAATAAATTTTGATGCAAGCAAAAACCTATTAAATATTTTATCGAGATTGAAGAGACGAAAGGAATTGTGTGGGTGATTTTCTGACCACACTGCCCACTTAGTAACCAGCTGGAGAGCACTGGCAGAATAGATGGCACCTGACTGACCTGCAACAGAAATATAAGAATCCCACGATGGTTTCGACCACCCGGGGGCACTCCGACGATCAAGTCAGTATATCTCTCAAAGATAAATCAAGTACTAAACTCACAAGCTTGAGTATCAAAAGCATACCTTAGACCCATGGGGGTGCCTCTCCTTTATAGCCAATACAATCCTAGTCCCAACAGAAGCCTGACTTCTATGGACTCAAGATTACTGCTAATCTTGGACTCCCAGTGGGAATAGGATAAACTCTCTAAGAGTCTTATCTTTACCCAAACTGAAGCCTTCTCTTCATTCTAGGACTCTTGTCCCTCATCCAGGTTGAGTTCCCTTTTCATTCTAGGACTCTTGTCCCTTATCCGTTTATCTCGGTTTCCGATATCTTCAGAGGCAACCTCGGCCTAGCCGAGATGACTTCGGCACAACGACCAAGACACGTGGCACCTTGGTTGACACGTCGGCGTCACCTTGCCACGTGTTGATACTCAGAAAATATATCCCCACAACTGCCCCCTAGGTTCTATTACCTCAGCATTCTGAGGTAATGGAACCTACACTGTTCGTTCATCTGTACCCCTCTGTCCGAGATCAAACTCACCGACCTCAAAGTTCCCTAGACCTTACTGTCCACTTGTGTCAAGTATCAAGATTCATGCCTTCCAGGCTACTTGAGATCACACCTCCTACCCGAGGTTCCGGTTCCATTAATTCATAAACTCCAAGAGCTTTGCACCTGCTCCACTCACACTCTCTAGTGAGTTTCCAATTTCCAGTCATCTATTTGACTCCGGCGATTTTCATATCGGCGTTCATTTCACTTTGTAGGTTCATAAACTCTTTACTTGATATTAAGCTCAATCTTTCATAACTCTTCTAATTTACTTTGAATCTGTTTATTTGCCATCTGTGGCCTTCTGTTCTCGTCTGTCTTCAAGTTTTTGATTTTTTATTGCTAAAATGCCTGGAACTATTCTTGCATATCTGTTTTCTGTTACTAGTATCATGTCTGGTTTATTACTTTCTTGTTCTTTTCATACTTACTTAGTGCCTGTGCACTTGGCTTTATTCTTTGAACTTTTGTCATCTTCTTGACTCTGTTTTTTCTTTTCTTGTTTTTATTGTTGTATTTCCAGATTCTTGCCTTCGTTTCTGTTTTCTGCATAGTCTTAGAACCACGTCCCTTCTTGAAATTGTTGCCGAGATCATGGTAGAGAAGCTCTTCCAGCTGACTGCCAATGCTAAACCATTGTCAACCGTTTGAAGTAGATTAGTCCGATGTCCTTGCCTTAGTCCCTAGTTCTTAGGGTCTTTCATCTTTGTACTTTTTTCTTTGCATCTGTCACCTTTTTTGCTTCTGAAAAATGTCTGTTTGTTGGCCGATGTTAACATTCCTTGCTTTCTTCCACTGTATTTGATAGCCATGTTGGGTAATTGACTTCTCGGATGGCCCTGAGTTCCAGAAGTCTATCTACTTCTTCCTCTACTGCTTCGACGTCCATCAACGTTGGCCCTCTTGCTCGTTGGATTACAGGTTTGGCCGACCTGTCGACGTTCAATTTGTGGCATGTGACCTCGGGATCAATGCCAGGCATTTCATAAGGTGTCCAAGCAAATACCTCAATGTTTACTCTCAAAAAAGCTTTCAATTCCCTTTCTTCTTCTTCGGCTAAGCCTAAACCGAGAAGAAAGAAACGTTCTTCATCCCCCTCCTAGACGAGCATTTTCAGTGCCTCTTCACTCCTCTCGGCTGGCTCCTTGCCGACATCATTTTAGTACCTCTATGTCCTCATTTTTAATCTATGCCTTCTCTGGTTCTCGAATGCTGCAGATGGATTTCATTGCTGCCATGGAGCAATTCTCCGTCTGCAGTTGATCCCCTCTGACTTCTTCAATCCCATGTTCTGTTGGGAACTGCAGTAGTTGGTGCAATGTTGAGGGAACTGTCCCCATTGCATGCAACCATAGCCTTCCCGAGATGATGTTGTAAGGTGAAGGCGTGTCAATCACGACGAATTCTGTTTTGTTCTTCTTCTAACTGCTCTTGCATGATTCTATACTTAGAATATTTTGTATGCCTTTCATACTTTGCCTCCTTTGTGCAATCTTCTCGGGGTTACATACCTCGGGTATAATAGCTACAAAACTTTTACTTCGGCAAGATACTGACCTGCAAACTTTCATAAATTCTAACAAGTGGGAAACATATACTACTCAATGTTAACTTTGCAAACTTTTTCTCAAGTTTCAACAAGTGTTTAAACGGTGATCTCGGTCTAGTCCTACTTGTAAATTGTTACAAATTTCAACAATGATTAACATATACTGTAACAGGGATCAACAAGGATTAACATAACAAGTGTTAAACAATAATCTATTTGTAAATTGCTACGAATTTCAACAAGTGTTTAAACAACATACTTAGCTTTTTCCTCAACCTGTAAATTGCTACAAATTTCAACAGATGGTCATATGTCGGCTTTAACGTTATCTTGTAAATTGCTACAAATTTCAACAAGTGAAGATAAGCTTAACTTCAACTTGTAAATTGCTACAAATTTCAACAAGTGAAGATAAGGAACCATCTCAGCTAAGCTTCAACTTGTAAATTGCTACAAATTTCAACAAGTGAAAATAAGGAATCAACTTAACTTCAACTTGTAAATTGCAACAAATTTCAACAAGTGAAGATAAGGAACCATCTCAGCTTAGCTTCAACTTGTAAATTGCTACAAATTTCAACAAGTGAAGATAAGGAATCAGCTTAACTTCAACTTGTAAATTGCTACAAATTTCAACAAGTGAAGATAAGGAACCATCTCAGCTTAATTTCAGTTAAGCATCATCTCGGCTTAACTTCGGTCAAGCATTGTCTTGGTTTAACTTCGGTTAAACATCATCTGGGCTTAACTTCGATTAAGTATCATCTCGGCTTAACTTCGGTTAAGCATCGTCTCGGTTTAACTTCGGTTAAACATCATCTGGGCTTAACTTCGGATAAGCATCATATCGGCTTAACTTCGGTTAAGAATCGTCTCGGTTTAACTTCGGTTAAACATCATCTCGGCTCAACTTCGGTTAAGCATCATCTCGGCTTAACTTCGGTTAAGTATCATCTCAGCTTAACTTCGGTTAAGCATCGTCTCGGTTTAACTTCGGTTAAGCATCATCTCGGCTTAACTTCGGTTAAGTATCGTCTCGATTTAACAAACTTGTAAATTGCTACAAATTTCAACAAGTGGTAAACATATTCTTCTTTTCTCTGCCCCCTGCATGGCTTCCACATACTCCTTTGCGAACCTTATAAAAGGTCTTCAACCCGGCTAACTGCAGTCCAACCTTGTGTGTGCTTTTTTTTTATCTTCTGGGATCTGAGATTTGTTCACTGAGCTTTTCTCTTCTATTCTCGGACTCAGGTGCCGAGATCTTATCTTCTGGAATCTTGAATCTGCTTACTCAGGTTGAGCTCTTTTTTTCTCGGACCTACTCATCTAGGCCGAGATCATGTCTTCTGGGATCTGAAATCCGGGATTTGCTCACTCAGGTTGAGCTTTTCTATACTTGAATGTTATCTTCTTGGGAGCGTTCAAGCCCCCTGTCTTTGCGTCCCTTCTAGAAGGGTCTTCATTCTGTTTATGTCAACACATTCTCTATGACCGAAAAGAGAACCAAAAAATACACATTTGTCTTCCCCATACAACCAGTAACCATAATAAACAACCCACGTGAGAAGGTTGTTCCAAACACGTAAAAAATACTCATTTGTTTTTCCCATGCATCAATATGCTTAGCAGACCATAGCTGGGCCCTGGAAGAATAGTTGCATGACTAGCCCAACGTTTAGACCGAGTGTACATATCCAGTCCACGTTAAGGATAACGATTGGCTGTAAGCCGAAGAACTTCCAATCACCAAACGCCAAATCACCATGGCCGACGCTGAAAACCAGTCAGAATAATAAGCCGGCGTGAATTATGGCGAAAACGACCAACGTACCTGATCCGAGCGGATTACCTTATTTATACTTTGTAACATCTCCTCTTCCTCACTATCTTCACCGACATATCTACCGGAGCAATACCAACACCAGACCCAGACGCTAGAACAAACCCAGTAACAGTCAAAACCTCAGTCAAGAGATGACTAGAAACTAGATTGAACACCTTCTGCTCTGAGACCAGACAAAACACCATGAAACCGATGTAAACCCAGGAACCAAAACAACCACCGGCAATTAATTTGGGAGACCTAGCGCCGGCAGAAAACACCGAAAAAAACATCCAAACTCCAATTCTGCTTTAGTGACCAGGTTACATAGCACAGACTTCGCCATTCGCACCAAGGCCATCGAAAAAGAAAAGACCCCGACAAAGGGCATCATTAACCCACGACGGTTTGACCATTAGGGGTGAACAGGTGAAGCGCCAGTGAAACAAACGAGGGTGAACTCACATACTCGCCAGCCCATGGCTTACCGCAACTGGAAGCTAACGTAATTGAAACAGAATACATTACCTGGGACCAAAACATACCCAGTCAAGGAGCCATGAATAACCGCCACAAAAAGTGACGACCCATGCACCCGAAACTAACCCACTAATGAAGGATGCAACCAGTGCTATTAATGGCGAACTTTCCGACCTTCCTAGATTTTTGAGCCTGTATCTTCGCTAAACTTATCGTTTCCAAACTCGTTGATCTTGTACGTGATGGCCATCTATTCTCCTTTCGTTCCCACAGACGGTGCCAAATTGTGTGGGTGATTTTCCGACCACACTGCCCACTTAGTAACCAGCTGGAGAGTACTGGCAGAATCGATGGCACCTGACTAACCTGCAACAGAAATATAAGAATCCCGCGGTGGTTTCGACCACCCGGGGGCACTCCGACGATCAAGTCAATATATCTCTCAAAGATACTAAACTCACAAGCTTGAGTATCAAAAGCATACCTTAGACCCATGGGGGTGCCTCTCCTTTATAGCCAATACAATCCTAGTCCCAATAGAAGCCTGACTTCTATGGACTCAGGATTACTGCTAATCTTGGACTCCCAGTGGGATTAGGATAAACTCTCTAAGAGTCTTATCTTTACCCAAACTGAAGCCTTCTCTTCATTCTAGGACTCTTGTCCCTCATCCAGGTTGAGTTCCCTTTTCATTCTAGGACTCTTATCCGCTTATCTCGGATTCCGATATCTTCGGAGGCAACCTCGGCTTAGCCGAGATGACCTCGGCACAACGACCAAGACACGTGGCACCTCGGCTGACACGTCGGCGTCACCTTGCCACGTGTTGGTACTCAGATAATATATCCCCACAGGAATAATCAAATCCATTAAAATGACATACCACATAGCTTATATGAAAAATTATTAGATGATTTCTCGAGACTGAAAAGATAAGAGATATTTGGGTCAACATTGCATATTTCTTTTTCATCTAAAAACAGAATTTTGAATGTATTCACAAAAAATTTCTAACCATTCCAAGCATTTATTAAAATCAAAATATTTCTTGGTTTGTTTGAACATAATTCTAATTCACACTAAATTCAACCCAAAAAAATCAAGTCGTTGGTATCAAATTTTCTCTATATACATATATTTTTAAAAATCTCTTCACTTTTTTATGGTTTTATATTTTTGTGGCAAAAGTAACTTTTTAGTATTTATTTCCATCAATTTAAAAATAAAAAAATAAAAATGATTCTAAACACTCATACAAATAGAATGATTTATTTTTTTATTTTATTTTATTTTTTTGTGCATGTAAATTTTGCATACATAAAAATATTAGAAAGACACTGGGTACACGTAAGTAATAATTTAAAATTTTGGATTGGTTGAAAGTATCATTATAAGCGTTACTTGATAACCGAAGCAACAACAATTGTTTTACCTAAAAAATATTTGACTCCTACCATCCAGGCCTAGTACACAACATTCTTCATTTATTGTGCATAGAAAGTAAAAAGAATTGACTTTTATATAATTAAAAGGAAAAAATTAGAGACGCAAAAAATTTATCAAAATTTTTACCAAATATTTTACATGATTGTGAGACCCATATAACATTACTCTTATTAAAATATAATTATCATATTATAACATTTTAATTACTATAACATGTTAAAAGATCAATTCAACTTTGCTAAAATGTCAAAACCATATAGATGCTTTACCAATTAAAGAGGTGAAAGCTCCCTCTTTCTCTCTCAAGACCACAAAAAAATAATTTCACACTTTTCTTTTTGGGAAAAAGAATTTCACCCTTGATACCAAGATTGAGATATAATTCCCATTAGTTAACAATGACCTATTTGGTACAATTTATTGAGATTATTTATATATACATTTTTTTATTTAGGGTTTATAAATCATAAATAATTTAAAAAAACTAAAAAGTAAGAATTATTCATTAAACAATTTTCTCTCGAAATACCATATGTATTTCAACTTTTTGAGGTTAAAACATGTTATTCGCTAATACTCCGTTGAAATTGAGAAAAAGAAAATTGAAGGGAAAAAATAGTAGAAAAGAGAAGGAAAAGAGAGGAGGTAGTCTCCTCTTGTTTGATTGGACAATACTTAATTAAGGGCAATGAAGCTTCTTCTTGTTTGGTAAAATTGTCATGAAAGATAATTACACGTAAGTTATAGTGAAGCATACTATTTTGAGTAATTCTATTTTCACACACTAATCATTCTCAGTACACATCTCTTATGAAGGCGCACACTTAATGATTTTCTAATATCAAATTTTGCTCAGTATACATCATTCATTGTCAAAAATACCCCTAACTCCTAAGTTTGTAATGGTGTGAACCACTATCACTTCTTTCATAATGCTTACCTGGTTGGAAGCTCAATGACCAAGGAAGTCATAGCACATCTTCCATTTTAGAAAGAGATGTGCATCTCCCTGCACCAGTTGTGGAGATTATCCCATCAAAGGTATATATTAATTTCTGCATATTCGAAGCTTTGAGAACTGAATGCTCTATTTGGTTGAGTTTTCAAACGCTCATGATTTTTATTTTGTATAGACTGCTCACCCTTACAAGTATGCTGTGGAGAATGCAGACTTGTAAGGGATCAATGTATTTAAGGTATTTTAAGTTCTAGCTAAAGCGATTTCTTCTGGTTGGTGCATAGTTGTGTTAGTGATTAATAGCAAGTCACACACTGAGTTTATTTTAGGACACTAAGTTTGCAATGGTGGGAAGCTAGTGGCAATGGGAATTTCGCAGCAGCAAAGTTGCAGCAATGGTGGTTCGTGGTGATGGCGGTAGGTGGTGGCTAGGATTAGCTTTAGGAAATTAGAATCTTGGTGGAGAATATAAGGATATTTTGGTAATTTTATCTTAGGATCCTTCAGTCCATCGTTATACAAGACTCAAGATCCTTCAATCCATCGCTATACAAGACTCAAGATCCTTCAATCCATCACTAACAATGAGATTTAGAATATGCGCACAACAACGCACATGTAAAAATTCATGGCCCAAGACAGTTCCCTTCCACTGATTTGTGGTTCGTTTCAAGAATCTAATGGTTAGATTATTGGAACTCGCATTATCAACAGTTAAGGTAAAAAGGCCATCAATGTCCCACTCTTTTAAGAGTGCCTCAATTTTTTTACCAAGTGTTTCTCCTTTGTAGTCTTCAACTTGACAAAAATTTATAATCCTTTTTTGTAACTTTCAATCATCATCAATGAAATGTGCAATTAGACACATGTAACACAAATTTTGTATGGAAGTCCATGTATCTGTGGTAAAGCAAATTCTACGCCCCTCCATAATTTTCTTCAACCTCTTCCTTTCATTAGTGTGTATGTCTACAATGTCCCTAACAACAGTATATTGAGATAGGATCTTGAACTTGGGTTGCATGACATTACAAAACCTCTTAAAACCAACCCCATTCACAAATCTAAAGAGCAATTCATCAATTAATATCATCTCGGCAAGATGCCTCCTAGCAACTTCTATAGAAAATGACGTAACCACAACATCAATAACACCCTCCCCACCAACTTCTCTAGATTGAAATCTCAATGTTTGTTACCCATGAGTATCCCTATATAGATACTTTGTACAATTTTTCAAATGACTTAACAAATTACTTGTTTCGTGACTTTTAGAGCCTGCCATATATTCTTTCTTACAATACTTGCACATAGTCCTATCTTTCCCATCAATACCCTTAATCTTTTCAGAATGATCCCAAGCCTTTGATGTTGTTCTCCAACTACTACTAGTTTTGGCCAAGGGTGGTCTAGGAGGAGGAGCATTAGATTAGGCAAAGAGGTCAATAGAAAATGATTCGGGCTCAACATTAAGACTCACAAAAAATGTTTCTTTACTTAGAGGATCCATGACCAAAAGATTATCAAATAAATTGCCAACAACCAATAAAAAATCATTCAAAATGTGCTTTTCAAATCCATGCTCTTTTTAAACAAACAACCATCAGACTCTGGATTGTTATTTGATAACTAAACCAAGCATATAAAGTGGTATTTGCAGAAGCTTGGGCATGAAGATTGTTATTTTATGCTTTGTTTCTTATTTCCTTTTTCTTTGATATTCAAATTGATGCCTCTCCTTTTTTCTTTTCTTTTTCTTCTACCTTAATGCCTTTGTCACTGTCACTTTGTCTATGTTTGAACAACATGTTAAATGACATATGAAGATAAAATCAGATTATGCTCTTTCAGTGTATTTTCTCTTTCAAAGTAGATTTTGATAAGTGTTTGGACCGCGTGAACTTCAGAACAGATTGTGAAGAAGGATCAATAAGTCAGATAACAGATTAACTTCAGAACAAATTATGAATTGTAAATTACAGAACAGATTAATTTCCTTAAACTACCATCAATCAGAGATCTCACATGGTCCAAACAAACTAATATTTTTTATATAACAAATTAAATTATATAATAGATTAATTTCAGAACATAATAGAACAAATTAAATTACAAATAGATTGTGAAGAAGGATCAATAAGTCACAGAACAAATTAACTTCAGAGCAGATTGTGAACTTCAAAACAGATTATGAATTGTAAATTACAGAACAGATTAATTTCCTCAAACTATCATTAATCAGAGATCTCACATCGTCCAAACAAACTAATATTTTTTTAAAGAACAAATTAAATTATAGAACAGATTAATTTCATAACAAAATAGAACAGATTAAATTACAGAACAGATTGTGAAGAATGATCAATAAGTCACAGAACAGATTAACTTCAGAACAGATTGTGAACTTCAAAACAGATTATGAATTATAAATTACAAAACATATTAATTTCCTCAAACTACCATCAATCAGAGATCTCACATGGTCCAAACAAACTAATGTTTTTTACAGAACAGATTAATTCCAGAACAGAATAAAACAGGTGAAATTACAGAACAGAACAGATTAAATTACATAACAGATTAATTCCAAATTTCATTTTTAAACAAACAAACTACCATCAGAGATCTCAAAACAGATTAATAACAAGTCAGAGAATAGATTAATCTAATATTTTTTTCAATTCTAGCCATACTTTATCAGTGAACAAATTAATAACAAGTCCAATATACAATGTAATAACAAGTCCAATATAGAACAGATTAATCTAATTTTTTTTCACTCGTGGATGCAAATTAATCTAATATTTTTTCTATGAAGTCCCTCACAAAATCCACTGCAGATGACAAGAAAAATAAACCAAACCTCTGTGGTTTTCTCTCTGTAAGCTTCCTCTCTCTGTGTGTAGAACCCTAACATTGTCAATCTAACCACCTCTCTAGTTTTAGAACTAAAACAAAACAAAAAAAAAATAATAGATTAGACTCTAAAAGATTAGAACTGGAACAAAAAAAAAATAGATTAGACTTAGTGTAGATCGATCATCGTATAGAAGAAAAGAAGAAGAGAAGAGAAAAGAAGAAGAGAAGAAGAAGAAGAGAGAGAGAGAAAGATACCTCAATGTAGATCAATCGCCATGTAAATCGATCGCCGTTTACTATAAATCGTCGGACGATGGGTAGGGTAGAGAAAGAGAGAAGAGAGAGAGTGTGTGTGTCTGTGTGTGTGAGTGAGTGTTGTGTTCTGTGTATCGAAGAAAATTAGGGCAAAATGAGGCATATCAGAAAGAAAAAAAGGGGCTGAGGCGTAAAAGAAAAAGAAAAAAAAATTAATAATAAAGACACGGTCGGGTGGGGTTTGACGAGTAAATCGGTAGATCACCCGCCAACCGCCCCGAACCCGAAAAATCACATAAATGGGCTCGTACTCGCCCGCCACGTGTCACGTATCCATCCGTCGCTAGTCGGGTCGGGTCAGATGTGACAGGTCGGTGGATCCGCTATATTTTGGAAGAAATGTGATATGTTCAAAATATTTGCACTTTTATCATTGTATTTTTTTTTTATCTCCTCATTAAAAATAAGTAAAATGATATACATATAGATTTTTTTCATTCACAATTTAAGCCCAACATGACATGACAATAAAATTATTGTAATTAATAAATTATAATAATAGACATTTTAACTTTTAATGAATACATATAAACGAGATATAACAACATATATTATCTTTATCCCAAATTGTTTGTTCAGTACGAAAAATGAAAACTTGAAAAAATATTTTTTTTGGGTCAAAGTTTTAAATTTTTGTTACACAAATTAAAAATACTTGATGAGATGTTTCAAATTGGTGAATTTTTATTAACTTAATACAAAAATATAAAAAACAATTATTTTGAGTTTTCCATCCATATTTCTTTAATGATTTTTGAATATTTTAATTAATTCTTTACTTTATGGATTCACTTAATTTATATACTCTTAAAAAGTATAAAATTTTTATAAAAATATTTTAAAACATAATTGAATATAAAAAATATAAAAATAAATACATTCTCGTATTTTGTTGTGTTCACTTAATTTTTATTTTTGTATACATTTTATACTTTTTAACTATATTTAGATTATAAAAAGTAAAAAAAAAATACAAATTTAAAAAGCATTTTTTTTTATGTTATTGTAAATTTAAAAAATAAAGTGATTATTTATAAATTATCAATTTTTATACCAAACAAACAATTTAGGATTGATATTCAAAAATCGAAACTCAACTCTTGATTAAAAATGTGTTTGGGAAGTGTTTTTTTTTTTGTTTTTTTGCTAAAAAAATATGAAAAGACAAAATTGGTTAAAAAAAAAAAACAAACAAATTCAGATAAAATGTCATATCAAACTCATAATTATTTCATTTTTTCTCTCACAAACATCACATCTAACTACAAAAAAATTCAATTATCTTCCAAAATATAAAAATTTTAACCTCATAAAAATAATCAAAAATTAAAAAAATCTATTAAAATAACAATTTTCCAAACATTCACGGTGCGTTACAAATTTTACGACATTGGGCCTCCGTTTGGGAAGTGGGTTGGCTTTTTGGCTTTTTAGCTTTTTGGCTATTTTAGCCTGGGCTATTTTAGCCTGGTTTGGGAAGGGTTTTTGGCTTTTTGACTTTTTTGACTTTTTTTGTGAGAGAGGATTGTAATGATTATGGGTTGGATTTGATGTTTTGTTTTTTGTGGCTAAAATAGTCTATTTTATTTTTTGTGGCTATTTTAGCCAAAAAAGTCTGGGCTTTTTCTTGCCAAACGGAGGCTGGGTACCCCACACGTGTGGTGAGTCTGAGTCCCATCGATAATTGCTTTTAAAATTAAGAAGCTTAAAATAAAAATAATAATAATAGAATATGGTATGATAGTTTGTTTTGGATAATAATCAAACACAAAAGCAAGTTTTAAAGATTCTTTCTCAATATCAATATCCTGATACTTTCCCCTCATACGTGAAAGCCATGGAATGCGTATTACGCACTCCGCGTACTGCAGAAGCCATCTGTCTCACCTAGTCTTTTTCCACAAGATAAATAAATAAATAATTCCACACTTTACTCTTCTTTTTATTTTATTTTTAGAATAAAATTCAGCATTTTTTTTTTAAGGTGTAAGAGCATCTCTAACGGTGAATCAAATTTTTTACTAAATTTGAATAAAAAAACCAATTTTCTCAATTTGATATGACTTGCTCTAACTGTATATCAAAAGGGAAGGGTCGACTGGTTGGTCGACCAGTAAGGGCAATTTTTTTTTTATCTGTTTGAACCTTTTTTGACCGGTTTGAACCTACCTATTTGAAAGGGAACCGGTCGACTGGTTGGTCAATCGGTCGGACAACCGGTTGGTTGACTGGTTGACCCACCTCAACGGTAACGCACAGTGAAATGGTGAAATCTGGAGCCTGTTCTCACTTTGATGAATTTTTTGTTCCATTCTCATTTTGATATACCAATTTGGTGAAACCATTAGAGTTCAAAAAAGTGACTTTTTTACCAAAATTCAAATCTGATGCAAAGTTTGATGAACCGTTGGAGATGGTCTAGTAAGGTACATATAAAACTTGAGAATGTACTATTGCATTAAAGCATAACTTGAGAAATTCATATTTTGAAACATATTTTATAAATATAAAGTTGTTTTAAACTTATTAATTAAATTTAGATTTATTTTTGAAGACGCATTTTGATAGCATAATTTATGTGGGTGTTAATTTTTGATCTCATAATCAAATATATCTTTCTGTTAAGATTTAGAAAATTTAGTTAGAGAGTAGATGGAAGAATAGATTAAGGTACACACCTGCACATAAGAAGCCAAGAAATATTGCGGTGACTCGTACACTCAGATCAATAACTTATCTCTAAAATATATCAAATAAGTGAACAATCCATAAGAAAAAAACACAAGCATAATTTACACCTACAGGTGCCTTACGTTTATTATGAAAAATGTTAATCAATACTCTTAAAATATTATTTAATATTAGAATTTGTGTAAAAATATATTTAAAAAATGAAAAAAAATAAATTAACGAGAAGTGTTTTTTTTTAAATGTCTTATTTTCTTATGAGAAAAAAACTAAGCAACAAAACATGCTTACACGTCGATTCCGTCATAACTAACGGTTCAAGTGTAAACACAGAGCAGTCACACCAACAGTCACTGACGGAGTTATTAGAACCGTCTAAAACAACCACACTCCTCTCTCTCTCTCTCTCTATCTAGCAAATCGGACGAAGAAGAATCAGAAGTTCTGAACCAATCTCTCTCTACTCTCTCTCTCTCTCTCTCTGTATATATATATATATTTATACAGAGACTTTACTCTCTCTTTGATCTCGCTCTAGCTTTCTCTCTCATCTGTGGCGCCTTCGCGATAAACAGGTATGGTTCGATCACGTCAATGTCCGGGCCTCATTTGTTTCAAATTGGGATAGTTCATGTGTGCGATGACACTAATTTGGAAATCATGATGTTTTCGCGGTGATAATATGTGTGCGATGACACTAATTTGGAAATCATGATGTTTTCGCGGTGATAATTGGTGTTTTTCATTATTTTTGACCTCGATTACTATCTCTTCGCATCTAATTTCGGATCTCTCTGACCTCTGTTGTGTTTGATTCTTCTCATTTTTAGGGTTTTGGGATGAAATCGATTCTAATTTGTATTGCTTTTTTTGGTTTTTGTTCAAATTTTATGTTGTAGTCATATATTGGAAATGACTTGCCTAAAAGAAGATATGGGTAGCGATTGCTAGAGATAGAACTGTTTTATCAAATCGGTTGAGTATGCTTTTGTTGAATAGTGTTTTGTTGGTTTGACTATCATTAATGTTCTTGACTTGTAAAGCAATTTGTGCCTTTTTTTAATATCTAGATTATTGGGGTTGAGGCAAAGTTGGAACCCTAAATTCAATTAGATTTGGGAAACACACCCTTTTGTTAGCAGAAGTGAATTTTATTTTTTAGCTGATGACTTCGTCGATTGGTTGTGTCGGGTGTTTCTATTTTGTGTTTGGTCCTTTCATTTGATTCTTCTATGGGAGTGCTTTCCTTTTATAGGAATATATTTTTGGCAGAAATATGCAACTCATAATAATAGCTTTCCGTAGCGGAGAATTTTTCATAACGAAGTTGGGTGGCCGGCTGTAATTCTCTGTTTGTTTTCATACAGAACAATAAGTTAAAATCTTGAAACAGTTTAAGCATTTTCTACATTCTACCAAGACAAAAGAATAATAGTATGTATGTTAGCAAATATGTTTTCTGATTTAATTTGTATGCTTTGCAATTGCATAAGATGTTTGGCAGTTTGTGCTGTGACACAGTTCTCTACATTTATGAATAACCATATGAGACCCTTTTTTATTTCACTAAATATTTCTGTGTGTAAGTTCATTATATACTTTTTTGAATAATAATCGATCATCCTATTGATGGTTGGCTTCCTTTATATTAATTTCCAGATGAACAAGTAGGTTTTGGAACTTCCTCTAGGAGAAATTCACTTGGAGGTACAAGTGAAAGCAATATTTGTTATCTTTGTTGATTTATGTGGTCTATTTGATTATGGGGTCCGCTTGTTGTGTGGCTGCTAGAGACAGAACTATAACAAATGGACCAAGCAACGAGGTTTCACAAAGGAATGTTAGATATTCACCATCATGGAGCTTTCGTTGGGATAACCGAGGACGAGTAGCAGGGGAAGAGACTTCTGTGAATTGGCTTTCTGATGGAGCCAGCAGGAAAAATGATAGATTGGACATTAAATATGGAACGACAGTAGAAACTACATATGCATCAGAAGAAGGAAGTCCATTAGACAGCTTTCGGACACTGACGTGGCAGAAGTCTCCAATCTCTGAAAGAAATTCTGGAATTTTGAGGCTTCCTTCATCAGGTAAATCTTCAAACAATGCAGGAATTTTGGTCATTTGCTTTTCCTTTTGTAATTGATGTGTGCCTAAACAGTCCAAAACAAAATGTGCTTGAGCACATGTTTGCTTTGGTTTGACCCCAAATCAGCTTTTAACAAGTATTAAAAATATATATATATATATATATTCACAAAGGTGTCTTGAGGGGTGTCCAGACATAGAACACATGTCCGTGAAGTGTACCCAACGTATCCTGCCCGCAAAAACACAGGGGCAAAGCTGCCTACCTACTATCTCTCCCAAACTTTATTGTAAGCAGTAGCCTTGGGGGGTGGGGTGGTTTGGTCCTTGCATGATTTTAGCTTTACATCAACCAAACTTGCTGCTGTCTTGATGAGTTTATGTCCTTGACCGGAAGAAGTTTGCTGGCACTGCTATGAAACAAGTTATGCTCAATGTTCTGGAAGTACAAGTGGAAAGATCTTTTTTTGTAATAGAAGATGTGGATTATTATTGTAGATTTGGGGTATCAGATGTGTATTGGATACCTTGGCCATTGGTTTCCATGGACCATAATTTTCAGTCCATTTAAGCCTGTGCAAAGTAATTGTTGACTCCATGCAAAGCCTGAAAATCAGAATAAGATTTAGCATTGATTGGCATTAACTTTAATTCTAGTCATTTTATTTTATGAATGATGATTTCTAGATGGAGAACTAATTGGAGGATGTGGATCTGTATAGCCAACCCCAAGTATTTGGACAAAGGCTAGTAGAGTTGATGATGCTAGGTGGAGAATTGAGAATTTGATGTGTTAGGTTTTGATTATGATTTAGGAAGAGTTTATGAGAATTTTTTTATGTTTGTATGTGCGAGCATGTGCTTGAGTACGTGTATTGGATGAAGGAAATGTGGAATTTTTTTTGTTCTACTCAACATCCACCATATTCTTGAGCCATAAGAATTGATGTTGACATTGTATAGTAGTGAAATTTTCTAGAAAATATCTGATCTCATCAAAATATGACTATTTTTTCAATTTTCATTGCACATTTTGATCTTATAGATATAGATGTTTTTGCCTGCTTAAGGAAGATAACCTTTTTATATACATGAAGTCCATAATGGCAGATATTATATTTTGGCTTGCATTAGACTTCACAGATGTTATTCATTTGACTTCAAATCTGTTTTCTTATGACTGGAAGTCTGGACTAGTTCTGATAGGTGTTACATTCTGGGGACAACACACCAGCATTTCATTTGCTGCTCTTCTTCTATTCACTTCATCAATAACTCCCATTTCATACTTCTTGTATGTACCGCCATATTTATTTGGCTTATTTTATTTTATTTTGTCAATATGCTATCTACTGGAATTGAAAATAATGGAATGCCATTTCGTTTTCCCTTGAATTATGCCTTTCATCCGCTTTGGAATAACCTCTCATCTCTCAGGGTGTATGTAATACTCTCCTGGTTTCCTTTTCATTATTTTATTTTATTTTATTTTATCAATATGCTATCTACTGGAATAAAAAATAATGGAATGCTATTTTGTTTTCCCTCCGATTGTGCCTCTCATCTGCTTTGGAATAACCTCTCATCTCTCAGGGTGTATGTAACACTCTCCTGGTTTCCTTTTCATGAGAGGTGGAAGAAAGAGAATTATGAGTCTTCATTATTCTTTGTTATGCCTTAGTTTCGGTCTGTATTTTGAAAGCAGATTATCAGTAAGAAATGTGGCCTTGGGTGCTTTGCATAGGGCCTTAATGCGAGGGTCTTTTCTTTTTTGCACACCAAATTTGATTATTCGGATTTTGATGCATCAGCAGCTCCACATTTTGTGTCGTATTTGATATTTTTTTGCTTGTGTGTTGCAGATCAATCAAATTCTAAAAATTTTCCTACAGAGGTATGTGTAGAATAGTTGTATTTTTTTTAGGGAAAATAACCAATAAGTCTTATTTTGCTCTTAAAATTACTATTAAGTCCTATCAATTTTTAATATGGGCAAGTCCTTTTTGTAATAAAAAGTTCCCAAAGGATTTATTGCTCCAAAATGGTGTATTTCCTCCCAATTTTAGCCTTATTTTAATATGAATAACAATTCTAACTTAATTACAATTTAAAATCTTAATTGTAAAAATTATTAATATTATATTAAAAAAATAATAAATAACAATTGAATCAAAACAAGTATAGTATAAAATATTATTCCAAATTATGAATTTTTTAGTGCAAAAAATCTAAAAAATTAAATTCTATTAAAATGATAGAGAGTTATAAAAATAATACTCTGAAAATTTTATATATTTTGGTGAATCTTATATTTATGACTTTGTTTATGAAAATTCATTTAATTTGAACAATTAAAAATAATTTAATTATAAATTTTAAATGAATTAAAATTATTTATGAATTTTTTGGTTCATATTTTAGTGAGAAAGGTAAAATTAAAGTAAAATATACTATTATGAACAATTGAATTTTTTATAACAATTATAAAAAAGTAGGACTTATTTGTTAATATTGAAATTTGATATAACTCAGTAGTAATTTTCAAAACAAAATAGAACTTATTGATAATTTTTTCATTGTGGTTTATAATTTTTTTAAATGCAATATCATGATTTTTACAATTAAAAAATATTATTTTACTTATATTAAAAATATTTATGAAATTGTTAATGAGGGGTAAAATTGAGATAACATCCATCATTATGGAGCAATGAACTTTTTGGAAATATTTTATGAAAAATAGGACTTGGTTGTCCATATTGAAACTCAATAGGACTCAATATTAAGAGCAAAATAGGGCTTATAGTTGTTTTTCCTTTTTTTTATTATCAACATACGCACTTTGTGCCCTCCACAAGTTGCAAATCTCCTTTTCCTTAGACTCACATCATCCTTTTTTCTTTTTCTTTTTAGGCAAAGGAGTCAACAGAATCCCCTGCAGCTTCAGATCTGTCTCCCACGAAACTGTCACCTTCGGTGCATTCAATTTCATCATTGTCTACATCCCCTTTGTCATCCCAAAGCCACCTTCCTGTGAGCTCAACTCCATCACGATGGCCCCGTCATTCTCCAGGACACCAGCTATTACGACAAGTATCTGATAGCCGTGTTCCAGGACATAAATCATCAAACTTTTCAATTTCTGAAGAAATATCTTTTCCTCTCCCAGGATGGAGCAATGAATCAACCAGGGGCTCTATTGGTGGTTCTTCAGATGGTTGGTCTATACCTGCCTTCCCTGAGCTCATGGCTGGTTCTCATGGAGAAATGTGGTCTTTTGATAGTGAGTCCACGGGCTTCAATCGTGAGAAAACAACCAGATCTAGTAACCGACTCTCTGTTTCTCCCTCTACTGATATGCAAACCTGTGGGTTTTGCTCGAAGCTTTTAACTGAGAAATCTTCATGGGGTACCCAGAAAATTATTGCTACTAATGATCTTGCTGTGGTTGCTGTTCTAATTTGTGGCCATGTGTACCATGCTGAGTGCTTGGAGAATATGACACCTGAAATCAGCAAGTACGACCCTGCTTGTCCGGTTTGTACTTTTGGGGAGAAGCAGGCCCTGAAATTGTGTGAAAAAGCATTAAGAGCAGAAATGGATTTGAAGGCTAGAAACAAGAGATCAAAGAACCGGATTGTGAGTAGTGATTTTGATGGTGATTCTGTTGTGTTTGATGGTCACAAAATGAGCGGACTTGATGAAAAAAATCTCAAGATGATCTCAAGTTCCAGGATGAAGAGCTCCTTAGGTAAGCCTTTCTTGAAGCGACACTTCTCATTTGGGTCAAAAGGGACTCGGCCCTTGTTAGAGAATCAGTCTGCTCGGAAGAAGGGATTTTTCTGGTCGAAGTCCAGCAAGGAGTGAACTGCTTTATGGCTTTTAAGAGGTGTGCGCCTCTGTCTTGTACATATATCAGTTTTATCTACACATATTACGCTATATTTGATTTCTTTTTTTTTTTCTTTTTTTAAATAAAAAATTGGCTTTTTTCCTCTATATTCTGTATTCAAACCGTGAAGGTTCATAATAATCATGTATTACTTTAGCTTAGAATTGGTAGTTTTATGTATGCAGGTTCCACGATTGATCCTACGGCGCAAATCTCGTGGGCTGGTGAACTATAAAAGAGGCAGATCATCTTTCTATCTCCATCGGGATCTTATTAATAAACTTCTCTCCATTCGTAGTCTGCAATTTCAAGCAGGTATAGCTTTGCTTCGGAAACTTACACTGTAAAGAAGAAGGGGGAAAAAGAACACATAAAGGAAATATCAATTTAATATATAGAAAAGAACAGTAGAAGGAAAATGGATGATGTGTCTATTCATCTTACTCTCTCTTTCTTTTTTCTTTTTTTTGTACATTTTAATTTGTTCTTTTGCATGGATGAGTTCATGGAAATTATCTTGAAGAATTTCTGTATTGACTTAGATAACTCGACTCTTTTCATGAAAGTGACATATTGGCCACTCTGTCAATGGTCACCTGTAGGTTGTGCTTGGATTTTCGATTTAAGGATGGGATTTGTATTGGAAAATGAAAATGCAAGGGTTGTGGATGCTTTAAATCTATATTTTTGTCACTCTTTTTGTTCTCTTTTGTTTTCCCTCTGGAAATTATTCTCTGAATCTAAGATCTGAACATAAATCGTAGTCGTGTTTGACAAAAGGATTGGATTTTCAATAGTATGGCATGATTTCTTGCATAGGGAGTGAAGAATTGTGATGTGGAAATGAATAATGTTGTTTACATCTACTTTGACTGGGGTAGTGAACAAAATCAGCCTCTCTCAATGTTGGAGAATCAAGATAATGGTTCTCCAAGGAATATGCTCAATTCTTGGTAGACTATGGATACTGGCCGGATGGAATGGAAGAAAAATCAAAAAAATCGACTAAACTAATTGCATCGAACCAAACTAGTTATATTTGGTCGATTTTTTAATATGAATCGGTCTGTATGATTTTTAAAATTAATTTTTTTTTAATTTTCGGTTTGGTACCGGTTTAGACACCTTGCGCACCGAATTAAATCAAAACTGACCCAATGTTTTGCTTATTAAACATAATATATGTTAAATATATAATGATGTTGGTTGAGTACAAAGTTTAGTTGATTTACTTAAGACTTTTTCAGATTATATTTTCTTTCTAATTCTTTTGTTTGTATTTTTGTGAAATGGTTGGATTGAATATTGAAGTAATGTACAAATGGTCAATTCAATATTTTTATATATATTATTTAATATATTACATATTTAAGAAGTAACTCAAATTTGAAATGTCGTAAATTGAAAATTACACTGAGGCGAACCGTTTGAATTGGTGGTGTTCGGTGCAGTTTAGTGAAAAATTCAATTTGTATCGATTCTTAATATGATAGAATTGACATTATCAATTTAGTATAAAATTTTATTTAAATATTGATCGTTTCAAAACGATTACATCTCTACTGGCTGATGATGCATGAGTTGCTTATGTTATATTTTGATTAATCATTTGTATGGTTCTTTTTTTTGTTTTTTTAATATTGATGAATCATTTCAAGTTTTTTTTTTTTTTTTATGCATTAAACAACACATGAATTTATTTGGGAATGGAGATGTGTTTTTGTCGTTTGGAATGGATTGAATGGAAAAATAATTATTGATTACTTACTCAAACTAGAATCACTCTTCTAAACTAATCGGCAATCTAATCTTCATGCATAATTAGCAATCTAATCTGAAGTCGGGTTTTGATTTGAAGAGGGTAACGGCCTCTTTTGGAAAGAAATTAAAAGTTAATTTTTTTACTTTTAATTTCTTTTAAGTCATATTAATTCTTAAAAAAAAATAACTTTTAATTTACTTTTCAAAATAATTCCTTAGCCTAACGGAGATGTTTTAGAAAAGCACAATACTGCTCCATTTTGACTTTAACAATGGATTTGTTTGGGTTAGCGTGATAGTATTTAAAAATTGGTAATAAAAAGTTTAATGTAAAAGTACATTTCTCTTTTAATTTTTGAATAATCAATTTTTTAAAACTTATTTTAAATTATTTATGTCAGATAAGATACATGACATAAAATTAAAATAAAAAAGAAGACCATATGCAACTCGCTCCCACAAACGGTACGGTATCCATGAATGGAAAACAGGCATCCAAATATAAATTTTTTTTTTACAAATTAATTTTGAATCATCTTTAAAATAAAAAAAAATCCTAGACAATTTTGAAATTTTAAAAAAATTAGTCAAATTTTAAAAAGTTCACTAAAACGAAATTAATATCTAAAAAAAATATTTTTTTAATCTTTTATGGACTATTTTAAAAAAAATTAAAGATATTTTTATTTTAAAAATTATCTAGACAAATCTAAAAAGTTTTTTTAAAAAAAAATTAAACTGATTTGAAAGTTCATTTAGTCCTATTAATTTTTTTATTAACTACATGAGATAAAACCAAATAATTAAAATATTTTTTATTTAAATAGTCAAAATTTATGTTTTTTTTTTTTTTTTGCTGAAATGAAAAAAATTATATTTATGTATTTGAATTTATTCAATTCCACAAGGTGAACCAGTGGCCACCCGTAGGCTCTATGCGGTGCTTCATGGAGTATTTCTAAACTTCTGCTATTCCATTTCCCAGCAGCTGTGTGCTAAAACACACGTCAATCTCCACTCTCTCCTCTTTCATTCAACCCCCTTGTCTCTCTACAATCTCTCTCAGTTCTCTCTCTCTCTCTCTACTCCTTTTTTCCCTGCTTATTTAAAACTCTACATAACTCTGCAAAATGCTCTCTCAATCTCACTTCCTCTCTCTAAATCCCTCTTTCCTTCCTCTCTCCTCCTCAAAACCCTCCCTCTCTCTCCTCTACCATCGATTCCCAACCCTACCATTCCCTCCTTCAACCCTAACTCTCCACATCTCTCACCCTACCAAATCTTCTCCAACAATGATTTCAAACTCTAATCTCTCAAATCAAAGCGAAACAGTCAACTTAGGTATCCAACACTCCGAGCTCGATCGATTCGCCGGAGTTGGCAACGAGATCGCCGACGCAGCTGGAGAAGTCATTCGGAAGTACTTCCGCAAGAGCTTCGACATTCTCGATAAAGAAGATTTCAGTAAGTTCGAATCGAATAATCGGATTAGAACCTTTTGTTGAACGATTTTGTGTGTTGTGATGATTGTTTGATGTTGTGTGTTTGTGTGTGGTGGACTTGGTTTAGGTCCTGTTACGATTGCTGATCAATTGGCTGAGGAAGCGATGGTTTCGATTATACAAGCGAATTTTCCTTCTCATGCAATGTAAGTGAGATTATTTTCAGCATTGTGTGTTTTCATGAATTTCATCTCCAGAAACAGAAAATAAAATAATGGCATACGCTGCTCAGATGTAGTAATTAGATGTGTGAATGTTAGATTGTATTAGACAACTTCTCACTCAGAAGAGATATACATAATTTACACTATTGTAAATGTGTAATCATTCTTTCCATTTTTGTGCCAAATGAATAGATATAAAAGGAAAAGAAATTTGAGTTCTAAATTTACATTCTTCAGTTTATGAAAAGTTAGAGGCAAACCGAGCTTTTAGGTGTTCATGCTTGTTTATTAAGAATTAGTCAAGTTCAAGCTCGAGCCGAGTTCAAGTTGAGCTTAAATAATCAAGCTTGAGCTCGGCTTGCCAAATATTTGAGAAATTCGAGCTCAGCTTGAGCCAACTAGATTACATAAACGACCCTAACTCGAGCTCGAAAAAAAAAAAAATTAAATTAATTTACTTATTAAGATAAAAAATAAAAAATTATGAGCAAAATATACAAGCATGCTTATGTTAATAATAAATTTTATCAATCAAATATGTAAATTTACACAAATAGAAATAAAATAAATTAATAAAAATTTATTTGATATATTATTAAAAATAAATATTAATTTATTTTGTTTATGTTCACGAGCCTTACTGAGCCTAGCTTGGGGCTACTCGAGCTCGGCTCAATTAATACATGAGCCTAAAAATCAAACTCGAGCTCATTCATTTAGCAAACAAACTAAGCTTTAAATGAGCCGATCTCATGAACAACTTGATTTTTTGGTAGCCCTACGCAAAAGGTTAAAGAAGAATAAAAAAAAATTAATCTGCTAACCAACACCAATTTATCATGCTGATAGTGAGTGGCATGTGCATACTTATTTTCTTGGTTCTCATTTATGTATTTGTGTTCTTTTACTTTTCTGATAAACAAAAAGGAGCAGTAGTGAATTAGTGTTAGTTCTTATATAAGATTTTGTATATATAATGCCTTGTAGTGCCATTGTTTTTGCTGAAACTGTTAGAGAATGCAAATTGCAGTTTTGGAGAGGAGAAGGGTTGGAGATGTAAAGAGAAAATTGCAGAATATGTTTGGGTTTTAGATCCAATAGATGGAACAAAAAGTTTTATAACTGGTATTTCGTCTTTGTATTTCTGAAGTTAAAGTCATTAAGTTTGAACTTCAAATATTTGCTGAACTGATTCTTTACTTGTATTGTATTCCAGGCAAACCCTTGTTTGGAACTCTTATTGCTCTGCTACACAGAGGTAAACTGGTATGAATCATGTGCCATCTGATTCTTTGCAGAAAACGGGGGGAATAAGCGCTTTATTAGTGCATAAGATGCAATTTATGCATTGAAATGGAAACAAACTAATCAATTGGGATGTTGAGGCCGACACTGTGTCCCTACTCCGCTGACTGCTGTTACAGAAAATATAGAGAGCAGCATATTTGTGTTTGCCTCATTTACCACTTAAAACATCTATTCGATATGGATGTGGTATAAATTCATACTATGCAACCTTGATATGAAAATGGAGAATATTGAAATAAAATATATGCCATATTTCTACGTTAAAATGGAAACAAAGTAATCAATAGGGATGTTTGGGCCAACACACTACGTGCCTACTCCACTGATTTCTGTTACAGAAATATAGAGAGCAGCATATGTATGTTTGCCTCATAGGGTGATTTCCGCCTAAACCTCTATTGGATGTGGATGTGGTATAAATTTATACTATGCATCCTTGATATGAAATAAGTAATATTGAAAGAAAATATATGCCATAACATGCTTACATCCTTGATATGAAATAAGTAATATTGAAAGAAAATATATGCCATAACATGCTTACATCCTAAACTCTAAATATTTATCATATTTCTTCCAAAAGCCTTTCTTTTACTTCTTCATCCCACATGGTCTGAGCCTTCCAACTCTTTTTTTTTTTTGGCACATCGGAGGTGGGTGAGGGAAAGTCTTGCGCGTGAGTGACAAGACTTGAATCCTTGACCTCCTAATGAGGTGCAACCATCCAGGGGCTCTAGCCAACCCTTCCAGTTGGTATTGGGGCTTCAAGGATGGCTGGTTCCAATATTACCATTATTGTGATTATATAACCTTCCCCTTTTCGTCATCTATTACCGTTCTCTATACGAGGCATCTAAAAGTTTGAATTAATTTCATGGTGTCCAATTATATTTGAACTCTTGCATTGTTATCCGTCTTTAATCCAACAAAAGAGCAACCAACCAGGAAAACTTGGGCTGTGTTTGGTTGTGATTTCAAATCACAATTCCACACCTTAATTCAAGCATGGTGTTTGGTTGTGATTCTCAAATGATGTTTTGAAAACTCTGCACAGAACACCTGCGTTGTTCTGTATTTGACAGACGCGTTTTTCCTTTTGTTGGGGGAAATCTTGCTTGGCGGGACGTCTGACCGGTTAACCGGCCGGCTGTTCGGAACAGTAATTTTTTTTTTTTTTATTTATATAATCGAAAAAAATATTTTTTGAAATTTTTAAAATTTTTTATGTGCTTTAAAATAATTTTGAGTTGTATGTTTAGTTATGAGTTGTAAATTTCTGTATCACATATCAAATGTCACATCAACAATTCCCCACTCAAATCAAAACTCTTTTCAAAACTATTTTCAAAACTCTTTACCAAACAAATTTTTTACACTCAAATCATAATTCCACAACACACAAACTCAAAATACAACTCATACTCTCAAATCACATTTACAAAACACAACCAAATGCAAGCTTGGTGTTTCCAAAGGTGCGGTTCAACGAGAACTTGAATCCTATGGTGTTAGAGACTGATCCTGGTTGTTGTAATTTGGAAAGTGCTCTCTGGTAAAATCCTTGCTTTTCTATTGTAGTATTGTGTAGATTTGACTGTTTAAAATGTATTCAAAATAGTTGAATATTTTTCTGCATTTGTCTATTTTCTTGTCATGGTATTTCTGCAGTGATGTCATCATCATTTTAGTACAAATTGTAGTTCGTTATGTTTCTCTTGTCATCCATGTTCAATTTTCAGAGGTATGGATGGACTACCTATATGAAAATCTCCATCCTTATATTGTGACCTGTAACTATGCTAAATGAACAAATTGCTGATTGATTCTAGTTCATCAGTTATTTAGTTTCTGCATGCAAATTTTATTAATTTTTGTTCTGGTGGTTTTTCTTTTTTTTTTATCTAGATTTTTGGTATAATTGATCAACCTGTTTTAAGAGAAAGATGGATTGGGATAAATGGAAGAAAAACTATGCTGAATGGGCAAGAAATCTCCACGCGCAGTTGTGCAAAGCTTTCACAAGCCTATCTGTATGTTCTTCCTTTCTAAAATGATTCTTCTTCTGAATAAATAAATAGATAAACCTATAAGAAAGGTTGTGGTGCAATAAGAAAAATCTTTTTATCTATGTTTCAACCATTTGGACTTTCTATGTTTAGTCTTTCAACTATTGTAGTTTTTACAAGCTCAAAGAGTGGTAAATTTATGGTTTGTCCCCTTTTTCTTACTTTTTCTCTTTTCTAATTTAGGTACACAACTAGCCCACATCTTTTCAATGGAGATGCTGAAGTGGCATTTGCTCGAGTTAGGGATAAGGTCTGTCCAAATCGATGTTGCATTTTGGGAAAGAAAAAGTAAGAATGATTTGAAATATGAGAAATATGTCTCATGCTGGTGAATGGTGATCTGGACAATGATGTCCCTAAAACACCTAAAACCATTACAACTTAGATCTCATTTTTATGACCATATATTGGCAATAATATTTGTTTCCATTTGTCATCATAACATTTGTTTAATCTTTTGAGATCAATAGAGGTCTGAGGATCTTTGGATGGAATACTTCATTTTTGTCATTGGCATTATTTTGGGAAGTGCATATCTTTCAATTTTTTTCTCCTTCCTTTTGTTGATTTTATATTTATGTCCTTTGATCTTCTTGTGAAATGTGGAAACCAACCACTTTGGTCCATTTGATACACTTTTTTTCCCTTCTTTTTTCATGCCTCCTTTTATGTTCACAGGTAAAAGTACCACTTTATGGCTGTGACTGTTATGCTTATGCTCTCCTCGCCTCGGGTTTTGTGGATCTTGTGATCGAGTCTGGTCTTAAGGTGAGCCATACTCTTTTTCATTTCTTAGCATATGCCATTCAGAGATCAAATTTACCCCGAGTCCCAATAAGTATGGAACTGGCTGTTCCATATGGAAGACTAGGGACTTCTTTTATGATCTTGCTGGTTAAAAAACTATAGTAAATGTAAATGAACTAGAGTTAATTTCTCAAAATATGGCTTTAGTAAGAACTTAGGTGTTGGCAATTTCTTTGTGCCTGCATGTGAAACCTTTGATTTTTTGTCTTCTCATTAATGAGATTGCACCTTTTTTTTTTAGCCATACGATTTCCTCTCACTAATACCCGTGATAGAAGGCGCTGGAGGAGTTATAACTGATTGGAAAGGGCATCAACTTCACTGGGAAGCTTCTTCAGATTCACTTCCAACAAGTATGATTTTATTTGGCTGGCTTAATCTTATTTCAGATTTGAGTCTGGTAACTCATCTGATCCACATAAATTGACGATTCAAGTTGATAAAATATTATAGATGCGAGTCATTTAGTGTGCCTGTGCAAATGTTTCTTTGTTTTGTGCAAATGTTTCTTTGTTTTAGTTCACTTGCATACAGTTCATATTTTGGTTGTTTTTTATTTTCCAGGTTTTAATGTATTGGCAGCTGGAGATAAACAGCTTCACCAACAAGCTCTTGATTCATTACAATGGCAATAAATGTTGCCATTTGATGGTGTGTACCATTTTGCAGCTCCTATTTAGGGGTTTTTTTTTTTTGGCTACCAAGGAATCTCCCCGAGACAGGCACTTCGGACCATCCTGGAGTAAAACATGCATTTAAGCTTGAACAATCAATTTTTTTAATCTTCAAATATCAATTGGTCAAATGTGAAACTTTTATTAGCAAGTCTATGCCCTTACTTTTTAATATAACTTGATATTAATATGGTGGCCGTACCCTTCTTGACAAAGGTACGTCATCTGTACTCATTTCCATATTTTTTTTGGTCAAAGATTGTATCTTTTTCTGCAGTGATGTCAAATATCACAAGAGAGTTGAATCCAAATTGTAACCCAAAAAATGATCCACAGATTATTAATTCATACAGATTTTGAATTTCCAGTCATCGGTCAACATCGTATTGGGCCTAAATTCTTGACAAAGGTACGTCATCTATACTCATTTCCATATTTTTTTTTGTCAAAGATTGTGTCTTTTTCTGCAGTGATGTCAAATATCACAAGAGAGTTGAATCCAAATTGTAACCCAAAAAATGATCCACAGATTATTAATTCATACAGATTTTGAATTTCCAGTCATCGGTCAACATCGTATTGGGCCTAAATTTTTTCAAAGCCCATGAGTAGGGCTAAGCCCACAAGCTCATATTTTTTAAAATTTATGTTTGTTCGGATAATAATAGTTTAATAAAATTATTGATCTGATTTTTAATTAAACAATTGAAGGTTAAAAGTATAAATTAACAATAGATATGATATTACACCTATCCAATCTCACAAAGAGGGATGGAATATAAATTGAAAGATTAAACTAAAATCTAAGACTATTAGTTCTCTTTATAATCCTCAATTCAAACATAAGATAACATCTACAATCCAAACATAAGATAAGATGTACAATTCAAAAGATTTATAATCCTAAAATTATTAATCATGAGAATACTAATCTAACTTAATTCAATCCATTAAAACAAATATAGCCCAAGTCCATTAGGTTTTAAAAATATGGACTTGAATCAGACTTGGCCCCTTTAAACCTAATATGGGCTTTTTTTATTAAATTAAAATTATTGAATTTTTTTAATATACTATTTTTTGAAACACCCTAACAATTATATATGCATACTTAATATTAATAAAAATTATTTTTTTAATTGAAGTACAAAATTAAAAGGCCAGAGGAATTGCATCATTCCAAGATAATACAAACCCCATCAATCATTTGCACTTTTTATCCAAATAAACTAGGTATACATCGAGAAATTAATAAATAAAATAATAATATCCCAAAAGGTAACAAAGCCCATAAGCCGGGCCTCAAAAAGTCCATCAGGCCAGGCCATGGGCCTTACCTCTCAGCCAAAGCCTAGCCCATATTTTTTAGGGCTGGGTCAAGCCATGAGCCAGTCCAGGCTCAGGCCAGCCCATGGGCCATGTGTTTTTCATGAGACTTCGGTAAAACACTTCAGCAAAATAAGGTAAACTATAGAAACGGGAGAAAAGTAGAGACGCATAATACGAGTAACAAGCATATTAAGTTTTTCATATTGGGAGAAAAAAATAATAAAAACGAAAATAAATAAATAAAAAAGACGAGGATATTAAGTCCAACAGGCACTGGTTATTCAGTAAGAACAAATACGGGTATTGAACAGAAACTCAAGCACAAAAGTAATCTGATTTTCCTCTGAGACTCTTCAACCTCCCTATCTCGGAGGGGCTCATTTCCTGATTGAGAGTATATATTGCATGGCTCATTTCCTGATTGAGAGTATATATTGCATTGCAAGCCCCACACAATTTAATAGTTTAAACCAATCAGGTTTTAATCCTTGCCAAAATCAGTATTGTAATGAGCACTTGATTCGAGTTTCTTTGCTTCATTCAGTTTTCGGACCGCCTGAAATATAAACAAAAAAAAAAAACAAGAAAAGAAAAGAAACACTGAATTGAACAGATGAAGCAATGCATTAACAATCAAGATGAACATGCGCACAGAATTTTCAAGTCTGAAAATTTCCATGCTATGCTATGTATGAAGCATTTAGACAGCAAGCCTCAACGATTAAGATAAACGCGCACACAGGATTTTCAAGTTCAAAACTTTCATGCAATGTTCTGTGCCTTATATGAAGCATTTAGAGATTCTGATTTAGTCTCTATATATAGTGTTGGGCTTGTGATAAAGAACACGCATCTTTATAGAACATATTTATCAAATAGCTAAACCCTTTTGTCCCGCATATGCAGAATTATTTTGTCCCAGGGGGAAGGGGTGGTGGGACAACTTATCCCAAACTAAATTTTGTCCCAAAATTCCAAAATGCCCTCTTTAGGATAAGTTATCCTGAGATTGTATCCCAAGATAACTTATCCAGCCTAATTCTGTCCATGAACCAAACATAGCACCCCATGGTATTAATAATCCTTACCATGGGATAAGATCCCATTCTCCGTCCAACGGCCAAAAATAATCCACCCCTCTTATATCATGCTTCATCTTTACCATAATCAAATATAGGATGTCCAATATCCTACATTTTTAGCTCCCCCCCCCCCCCCCCCCCCAAAAATAATCCCTAGGTATTACTTATCCCCTAACAAAAATCATATATGATAATTAAAATGGCCTAAAAATATAAATTCAAGTCATTAGCTATGAAAAACAGCACTTTTTTCTTGACAGCTTTGAATAATATTGTCACTACTTTGTTTCCTTCCAAATCCAATAGGTTAAGGCCTTGTATCAACCATATAGGGTAAATATATATATATATATATATTTTGGTTAAACCATATAGGATAATTATTCAGTAGTCCCACAGCACCAACCAACACGCTACATGGCATAGTGCATAGTGCATTTTATGAAGTGTAGAAAACTTTACCTTCATGAAATCTTCATGAATGACATAATCACGCTCTGCACGGATTGCAGACATACCAGCCTCAGTGCACACATTACGAAGATCAGCCCCATTAAATCCCTGAAGAAAATTGCAACTGATTAAAACTTTTGCCAGACCCAACACGCTACATGGCATAGTGCATAGTGCATTTTATGAAATGTAGAAAACTTTACCTTCATGAAATCTTCATGAATGACATAATCACGCTCTGGTAGAAAACTTTACCTTCATGAAATCTTCATGAATGACATAATCACGCTCTGCACGGATTGCAGACATACCAGCCTCAGTGCACACATTACGAAGATCAGCCCCATTAAATCCCTGAAGAAAATTGCAACTGATTAAAACTTTTGCCAGAGTATGTGATAATAAACGAGAAGGTATCAATTAGCATAGCCAGCCTTACCTCGGCAAGCTTCACAACTGCCTCATAATCAATTTCACCGTGCTTGGCAATTCCAGCAGCATGGATTTTGAGGATTTCCATTCTTGACTGTTCATTAGGCAATGGAATCTCAATTTTCCTATCAAGCCGCCCCGGGCGAAGAAGTGCAGGGTCCAGAACATCAGGCCTGTTTGTTGCCATTATCATTTTCACCTGGGACATGCAGTTCATACTAAATTATTGTATATAATCAACTGAATTATTATCCTATGCAAAAATATGCACACAGCCGGTAGGTGATCTTGCATATGGATATGAAATTAAAAATGCTGCAATCTAAATATAGGCACTACATATGATACCAACATAATGGATTTGGTACACAAAAAACAATATAACACCTTTCCAAGCTGGTCAAATCCATCCAGCTGGTTAAGCAACTCCATGAGTGTTCTTTGAATTTCTCGATCAGCACTTGTTCCCTCACTGAAGCGGCGTCCACCAATGGCATCAATTTCATCCATAAAAATGATGCAGGGCTAAACAAGAAGAAAACAAATATAAGAACTTTTTGTTTTTTTTTTGGATCATGATGATGATGCAGAGACTTTGATGAGTGGAGTATGTCACAAATTGAAAATATTTTTTGTGTTTGCTCTCACCTGGTGATCACGAGCATAACCAAACATTTCCCTGATCAATCTTGCACTCTCTCCTATGTACTTATCGATTATGGCACTTGATACAACCTGCATGTTTTACCAATTTAGAAAGTATCCTATCATTCCGAAGTGTAGTGTAAAGAGTAAATTAAAAAGGAATGGCATGTTAACAGCCTACAACAGAAGTCACAAACAACAGTGTCTTTTACCTTTAGGAAGTTGGCATCTATGTTGCTGGCAATTGCTCTAGCTAATAACGTCTTGCCAGTTCCAGGAGGTCCATAGAGAAGAACACCCTGATCAAGTAGAATTTGGCTTCTATATAAAATTACTACAGATATAAATTATAATAACTGAAGCACTTATCCTTGTTAACAATGCACAACATATATAAGTGACCAAAAATTCTATCAAAATTACCTTGGGAGGTTTGATGCCAACTCTTATGAAGAGCTCAGGATTCATTAGAGGCAATTCTATAGATTCCCTTAGTTCTCGGATCTGATCAGACAGCCCACCAACTGCAGAGTAGCTAACATTTCCAGGATCTTCATGAAGCATATTGTATACAACTGGATCAACCTGCAAACAAAGTTAATCACAATATACATCATATCAACGCATGGTATGAAAATGTTGGACGACAATATCATCAATGAAATGATAGTCAATCATTACAGGGCATCAGAGAAGATACTAACTTCACGGGGAAGAGCTCGCATAATTGTAAGAGTAGTCATATCAAGAACCACTCTAGTGCCTGAAGTTAATTTTTCCTTGTCCACTTTACTGCGGCAGCCAACCACATATCTTGGTCCACTACTTGCTTTAACTATCACTGAAACAGTACAGATGATATAAAATTAGTTCACCAACAAAACATCACTATGTGGTGAAGAAAAAAAAAATTATGATTCCAAGTAGCAAATAGAAATTTCAAATATAAACAATGAAATGTGTTGAAAATAACTAAAGCAACAGGCTTCCATTACACGCATTGCATCAACGCCCAACTAGAATACTTAACTACAACACCTACTGAATAATTTACCCCTCGACATTGAGGGATTGTTCAGGTTTTCTTTACAAGGAAGAGGAAAATAAGCAGAAATTGGAATAAAGCATATAGAATTCATGGGTAAACTTAGGTTCCACACCCACAATATTCATGTTTGAAATATACTAGAAAGAGAGTATCGAGAAAGAATAATTACGCCGTTCATTGTCAAGAGGCCTAAGAACTTCGCCAATGATCTGTCCAACACTCTGAAGGGACTTCAAGTCATCTTCGGTTTTAGCATACTCCTTTTTCGTAGCCCGCAAGTTTTCTCTTACTGTGTACATTCAACACAAGTCAGTGACAGCCATGCATATACAGTAAAACTAGATTGGTTGATACTAAAATGCTCCTTAGGACAGGAAAAAGAAACTAGAATGTTTGTCCAGAAAGAAAATCACAACAATAAACATGACAAAGCAAGTCAGCACAACCAAAGACATGAGTTGCAATTAAAAATCTCAACTAGATACATGCACCAAAAGAACCAGAAAAAGACCTGAAGTAAAGCAACCATGATAGTTGCAATTTTTAAAATGTGATTGATGACCTCAAAACTGATGACTTTCAGTGGGGTGTCTTGTGTTGGTGATTACAAAAATTCCAGATAACAGAGCCCTTCACAAAGACGCAAAATCCAGCACCACTCACCATGTTCCTAGTCAGTGACTGAACATCACGTATTCAAAGGCAAACAAGTATGACATGCCAAATGCATAGAAATTCCTCTATTAGATCATTAGATTAAAGAAATTAAAGCATCAACCCAAAAGTTGCTTATAGTTTCAAGCTTCTAAGCAAACAAAGGAAAAGATATGCAGAATAAAGCTTGACTTCTTGTCTAGCAGCAGAAAAACAACACATGAAGAAGTTCCAGCAAAGAAGCTAGGTAATATCATAAGCTAACACAATCCATAAATTTGAAAATGAACCCTTTGAAATGATAATCTTCACATCAAATTAGAATAGTTGTTTGTTACAGAAGATAATAAATGGGAATCAGGGAATGAAACTATTTAATACCAATAAGATTGCATGGCTGTATTCTTTCAAATCACACGAGCTTTTGTTTTTTAAAGTTCAAAAATGTTCTACCTGCCAGCCAACCTGAATAACATAATATAACTTGCCATCAGCAGTATGATGACAACACCATCGACCAAATTTGTGGATACCTCAATAGTTCAGATAATATCCATGCAACAAAAAATTCCTGAAACCAGTCACAAAATAGCTTGCCAAGGACTTAAATTATTTCCACATGTAACAAATCCTGGTCCCACTAAAAAAAATTACTACACACATATATATTGTTGTGCATAACCAAACAGGATGTCTTCTTCAATAGTACATTCCATTTATCACTTTTCTCACAAATTTTATCTTGCTCCTCTGAGGCATCTACATAGAAGCAAGCTTATGCTCAAAAGATTTTGGCCAACTATTTCCCCAATGTCCAACTACTCCAAATTGCATTACATATTTAAAATTCAGACTAAGGTTTGATTCCCCCAATGTCACCAACTATCCACTTGCAAATATCTTTCAATCCTCTTCTGGTTTGAAAACCGGTGGTTTAATCAGTTAATTATTTCCTGGTAAAGGGATGGATTTCCAAGCAACCACGTTAAATTCCTGTTTGGTTCCTGAATTTTTAGTAGGTTTGGAGCTATCAATTTTTTCCTGAACCAAAACAGCATTACATCTTTTCCTAATTATCTCATTGACAAACTTTTGAGCATGAAATATTTGATATTTCTCACCCCAAGAAACTAGATCCTCTGCTCAAATTCTAGTTTACCATTCCATACTATTCTTAAATTCTAGCTTCTGATTTCCTTCTTCTTTCTCCCCAATTTTCACCACAATTAAATGAAGCAACTAACAGCAAATACTAAAACAGTTCAATTCCACAATACATACGTGTGTGCATATATGTATCAATGAAATTTTGAAAAATTGCTAGAAAGTCGAATCAGGTCAATAACAAGAATTCACGAATTAGATTCTGATTTCTCTCTTCTTTCTCCCCGATTTTCACTGCAATTAAACAAAGGAACCAATAGCAAATACTAAAAAAGTTCAAAATCCACAATGTATACGTGTGTGCATATATGTATCAGTGAAAAGTTTAAAATGCCCTAGAAATTCGAATCAGATCAATAACGAGAATTCAGGAACTCGGCCTTTCATTTCTTTCTTCTTTCTCCCGATTTTCACCGCAATTAAACAAAGGAACCAACAGCAAATACTAAAACAGTTCAAATCCACAAATGTATCAGTGAAAGTTCAAAAAGCCTTAGAAAGTCGAATCAGATCAATAACGAGAATTCACGAACTAGATTCTGATTTCTCTCTTCATTCTCCCCGATTTTCACAAATACTAGAAGAGTTCAAATCCACAATGCATACATGTGTGTATATATAATAAGTGACTAGTTCAAAATCCCTAGAAAGTCGAATCAGATCGAAAACCAGAATTCAGAAGCTAGAATCTAGGGTTTATACGGAAGGAAAAATCTGACCTCCACGGACTCTGGATTCGAGCTCCTTGTGCTGGAGAAGCTTTTTCCGGTACTCAGTCACTGCGGTGCGGCGGCGGAGGACGGCGTCTTCGGCCTCGCTCGACATCGGTATCTCAGTCGCCAACACAACGAGTTACTGATTTCGATGGAAAGGAAAGGAATGATCTCTCGACTTGCCGATCAAGCAAGTCACAATGATTTATATAGGGATGAAAATTAGGGCCGAGTAACGAATCCTGAAATTCGTAATCCCGTCCAGTCAGTCCAATTTAGTAAAGAATAATGTTTGGGACCCTTTTGGGTCACCCCTCACCTCCTTTGTCACGTGACGGGTGGTGATTGAAGGAGGAGAAAAAAAAAAAAAAAAAAGTAACCAATGAGAGAGAGAGGGGGTCAAAGGGGGTGAGGGAAAAAGGGGGATGAATCATTGTTGTTTAGTAAATTTGGATTGATTTTTTAAATTCGTAGTTCGATTTTAGATTGAAAAATTAAAAATATGTACTTCACGAATTGGTTTTAAATTGAACTCCACTGTTTTGGATTGGAATCGATCCGGATCGTATACAAATAATTTATGTTTTTATTATACACGCTCTTGCATAGTATATTGTCTTATTTCATATAAAATTTAAATCTAACCCTAAACTTGTGTAGTATCTTCTTTTATTACTTTTGTTTCCTAGTTTTTAGTGTTAATTTATAATGGTCTAAATACTTATGGTGGAACTAATTTTCTTATAGTTGTTTAAATTCTAAAATAATTTATCGCTATTACGAAAAGATATGTTGCTATTGTGAAACTAATATGGTACTATATTTATATTTTTATGAAATTAAAGTGTTGTATATATATTTTTTGTTATTTAATTATGTAAATCCGTGGTCTTAAACCGATCTAATCCGTGTTTAAATGGATTGGTTCGGATTAGTTCCATGATTTAAACGGATTGAATTGGTTCTAATTTTTCAGGATCCATAGATAACGGATTGGTCCTGATTTTACTCCAATCCGGTCTAATCCGGACCATACTCACCCCTAATGAAAATTACTCTCACATCCCTACACTTTTCAAAATTACACTACTGTCCTTATTTTTTTAAGATTTTCAACTAAAATAAATAGTATATATTTGGATTTTTTTTTATTTTTTTGACTTTTTGCAATAAAAAAAAAGTGCAAAAAAAAGTAATGTGAATGAAAAGAAATATTTAATTTTTTTTTGTATCAATTGAAAAAAAATTAGAGATTTTTTATTGTTTTTTAACTTTTTGACGAGTCAAATGAGACTAATTTGAACAACTACTTCACTAAATTATTGATATTAGTTTATTTTATCTCAAACTGTTACTGGAGTTAATATTTTTGACGAAGTATTGCACTTGCTGACACGTGAAATTCTTGCAACATGATTTGTTTAATTTGATTGTATTAATAAATAGTGATTTGATACATTACTATTATATTTTGTATTTTATTAAATGTTTTTAAATTAATAGTTTGATATCTCGACATTTGTCTTGTTATCTACCTTTTATTATGGGATAAAGTGAACCTATACCTTCAATTAATTATGTGTGTGCCATAAGATATAAAGTAAATTAATATTATGTGTTTAATAAAGTAATTGTTTAAATTGATAGTTGATACACGTGTAATAATTTGACCAACAAAATATAATATGTAAACTAGAGTTGCAAACTAGCCAAACTCAGACTCATTTGTTTATTAAATTCTAAAATCAAATTTGATCTTAGCTCGTTTATTAATTAAGTCTAGAAGTTTAGCTACAACTCATTTAGATACATAAAGAAATTCAATTCATTTGCAACCTAGTGTAGACTAGGTAATTATTGATATTTTATAATATTATGATTGGTGGAACAGGTAGATATGTGGAGTATTATGTTAGGTGATTAAAAAACATGAGAGAACATATTGAATAATGATTGATTAAGAAGTACAAACACGTGATACTTTGAAAATATTGAATAATTTTTCATGTAGACCAAATTTATTTTGAATATGACTGGTATTCACACTAAAAAGGCAATTTCAACTACTTGCTCGAACTCGGGAACATATCAAAAGCTAAATCTCAAAAATATTTTGAGTAATGCTAAATAAACAAAATTTTGTATATTAAAAATTTCAAGTAATTATTAGGCAACTCAGAATAGTCAATTAGCATTGTCTACATGCTACTTCTAACTAATGCGTAGCGAAAAGTTTTATAAGTAGAGCAATATTGATTGATCTTGTTAAGAGATTACTTAATGTGTATTGTGATTTTTTACTTGTCATGAACAGGTAAACAATATCATGTAGTATATTCAAAAATTTCATATTGATGATGTGTCTTATTTATAAGTTTCCACCATTTTTATTCTGAAAATAAAATGTCTGCTATAAATGTATTTTGGTTGTGATCCAATAAGGTTTTTCCGCAGCAAAGAATCTCTCAATGTAACTCAAATCTAGAGAGAAATGATGTAAGACCAATTCAAAACTCTCCAACAGCAACCATTGGTATATGTTCTTTCTGTTGGCAAATACTAAGAATAGAGCACCAACACAAATTCAACCTCTGAAACAAAATCTTGTATCCCACAAAAATGGGGACAATATTGGCAAAAACCCAAAGTGTATTCTTTGCTGTCACATTCTTCCTCCTTCACTATTAACCCTAGAAAAAAAAACCAAAAAATCAACAAACCACAAATAGTCAATAACCAAGACCCCATTTTTCTTTCACAACCATTGCTTAAGTCTTTTTTTCTCTTTCCAATTCTATCTCCCTCACCCCCCTTGGAGGGCTGGAGATGGAAAAGAAACCTAGAGGACCCCCAACCAACTTATCATTGTCCTCGTCATCGTCACTGCTTTCGTTTTCATTGTCATCCTCACCCCTCTCATCGCCGCCTATGGCGATCCTCCTGGTTCTTTTCTTCTTCGTGGCCGCCATCCCCAGTGTCCCACCAGTCCTGGCTGCCCCCGCCTCCTCCACCGCGGTTTCTTTTACACCGCAAGACAATTTTCTCATTGACTCTGGCTCTGTCGCCAACACAACTCACTCCGATGGACGAGTCTTCATCTCTGACCAAACCTTTGGCAAGTACTACTCTTCGCAAGGCCGCGACGTGCTCATCACTGTTCCCTCTGCTGACGTGCCTTCTCGGATTTATCTCTCTGCTAGAGTCTTCATCCAGGAAGCTGTGTACACCTTTCACATGGCTCGGCCAGGATGGCATTGGATTCGGCTTCATTTCTTTGCTTTTAACAACACAGAGTTTATCCTCGAAAATGCCAAGTTTTCGGTGATGACAGACAGTTTAGTTCTCCTCCACGAGTTCACCATCGACGCCAGCGCAACAAACACGACGAAGTGGTTCTTCAAAGAGTACCTTGTTAATGTGACGGCCGAGCGGTTGTCATTGAAGTTTGTTCCGGTGAAGGGAGCTCCAGCGTTTGTCAACGCCATCGAGGTGGTCTCAGCCCCGGACATCCTCGTCACCGACATAGGTTCGACCCTTTTCCCCGTTGCGCAGTACAACGGTTTGGTAACTCAGTCTTATCAAACCGTGTACAGGCTCAACGTGGGAGGCCCACAGTTGACCTCCCGAAACGACACGCTTGGGAGGACCTGGACCTCCGATGGACAATACTTACAACCTAAAGTGTCAGGGAACAACGTGTCTGTTGCTCCCAGTGTCATCAAGTACCCAGAAGGCGGGTCCCCTCTGATCGCGCCACAATCGGTGTACGCGTCAGCGGTGGAGATGGCGACTGCAAATGTCGCGGACCCAAATTTCAACGTGACATGGAATTTGGAGATAGATTTGTCGTACCAGTACTTGATTCGCCTTCATTTCTGCGATATAATTAGCAAGACTCTTGATGATCTCTATTTCAATGTGTATATCAATGGGAAAATGGCCATTTCTGGGTTGGATTTATCGACCTTGACAGGTGGTTTAGCGACAGCTTACTACAAAGATTTCGTTGTAAACTCAACCATGATTTCTACTCCACTTAGCATACAAATTGGACCTATGAACCAAGGAACCGGGGCAAAAAACGCCATTATCAATGGCCTCGAGGTCTTAAAAATGAACAATTCGGTTGGTAGTTTGGACGGTGAGTATGGTGTCGATGGGAGGTCGCTTGGCGGTGTTAACAAGGGAACGGTGGCAGCGGTTGGGTTTGCGATGATGTTCGGGGCTTTTGTGGGTTTGGGTGCAATGGCTTTTAAATGGCAAAAGCGGCCGCAGGATTGGCAAAAGAGGAATAGCTTCTCTTCATGGTTGCTTCCACTTCATGCCGGTGACACGAGCTTTATGTCGAGCAAGAACTCATTAGGTTCTCGCAAAAGCCAATTTTTCTCATCGACAACAGGACTAGGCAGGTATTTTTCTTTCGCGGAGCTGAGCGAGGCCACGAAGAATTGGGATGCGAATGCGGTGATTGGTGTAGGTGGGTTTGGCAATGTATATATTGGAGAGATTGATGATGGCGCTACTAAAGTGGCAGTCAAACGAGGCAACCCACAATCCGAGCAAGGTATCAATGAGTTTCAGACAGAGATTCAAATACTATCAAAGCTCAGGCATCGACATTTGGTGTCATTAATTGGGTATTGTGATGAAAACACCGAAATGATATTGGTTTACGAGTTCATGTCGAATGGACCGCTTAGAGACCATTTGTATGGCAAGGACTTGCCTTCCTTGACATGGAAGCAAAGGTTGGAAATTTGCATTGGGGCGGCACGAGGGCTTCATTATCTCCACACAGGCGCGGCACAAGGCATTATCCACCGCGATGTTAAGACTACCAATATCTTGCTCGACGACAACTTCATTGCCAAGATGGCTGACTTTGGTCTGTCAAAAGACGCACCTACTGGCTCAGAACAACACGTGAGTACCGCGGTGAAGGGAAGTTTCGGGTATCTTGACCCTGAATACTTCAGAAAGCAACAGTTGACAGACAAGTCAGATGTGTACTCATTTGGTGTCGTATTGTTTGAAGTGTTGTGTGCACGACCCGCCCTCAACCCGGCATTGCCAAGAGAACAAGTGAACTTGGCAGAATGGGGGATGCAATGGAAACGGAAAGGCTTGCTTGAAAAAATCATCGATCCCCACCTTATCGGAAACATTAACCTTGAATCGATGAAGAAGTTTGCTGAGGCTGCAGAGAAGTGTTTGGCTGATTATGGGGTCGATAGGCCTACGATGGGTGACGTGCTGTGGAACTTAGAGTATGCTTTGCAGCTACAAGAGGCTTCATCTCAAGGCAAGGCCGAGGACGAGAACAAAGCATTGGCTGCCACAGCTGCCCCTGCCCCTGCCCCTATTTCTACCCCCGATAACCATCCCAATGCTTTGCCTGAACAAAGTAGAACCCCGAAAGAAGTCCAAGCCGTCGACGAGCACTCAGGAACCGCCATGTTTGCCCAATTTGCAGCCCTCAATGGTAGATAAAATTACTTAAATTTTCTTAATTTGGTTCGGGGAGGGGGTCAAATATTGCGTGTAGCCATGGTGGCTTCGCTGTTTCTTCTTCTTGAATGAATGAGATGTAGATATGTATTTGAAAGCCTCACAAATTAATGATGTATTGTGTTTGATGTAGTACAACGGTTTGGTAACTCAGGCTTATCAAACCGTGTACAGGCTCAACGTGGGAGGCCCGCAGTTGACCTCCCGAAACGACACGCTTGGGAGGACCTGGACCTCCGATGGACAATACTTACAACCTAAAGTGTCAGGGAACAACGTGTCTGTTGCTCCCAGTGTCATCAAGTACCCAGAAGGCGGGTCCCCTCTGATCGCACCACAATCGGTGTACGCGTCAGCGGTGGAGATGGCGACTGCAAATGTCGCGGACCCAAATTTCAACGTGACATGGAATTTGGAGATAGATTTGTCGTACCAGTACTTGATTCGCCTTCATTTCTGCGATATAATTAGCAAGACTCTTGATGATCTCTATTTCAATGTGTATATCAATGGGAAAATGGCCATTTCTGGGTTGGATTTATCGACCTTGACAGGCGGTCTAGCGACAGCTTATTACAAAGATTTCGTTGTAAACTCAACCATGATTTCTACTCCACTTAGCATACAAATTGGACCTATGAACCAAGGAACCGGGGCAAAAAACGCCATTATCAATGGCCTCGAGGTCTTAAAAATGAACAATTCGGTTGGTAGTTTGGACGGTGAGTATGGTGTCGATGGGAGGTCGCTTGGCGGTGTTAACAAGGGAACGGTGGCAGCGGTTGGGTTTGCGATGATGTTCGGGGCTTTTGTGGGTTTGGGTGCAATGGCTTTTAAATGGCAAAAGCGGCCGCAGGATTGGCAAAAGAGGAATAGCTTCTCTTCATGGTTGCTACGATTTAAGTTGGAATATACCAAAATTATCAGTTAAAGAGATTTATAAAACTACGTTTTTACAATCTGCTTTTAATGTTAATCTGCATGTTAAAATATTAGAATAAGTTTATGCTTTAGAAAAGCCTAGAGAAACCTGTCACTTATTTGATGCTAACACTATTAAACGTCATTTAAAAACTGGTCACAATTTTATTCATTTAGGATTAATTCAACTTGGAATCAAACCATTAACTTCACAAGGTAAAAATACTTATGTTTTATTATGTTTAAGAGATGCTCGTTTTCTTGATTATAATGATAGTTTAATGGGTATGGTGGAAACTGGTCTTCACAAAGGACCTATTCATTTTAATTGTTTTCCTGATTTCACACTCCGTCTTAAAGATCCACACATATTAGATGCATTAACTTTAAATATTCAATTAAATGGTTCATTTACTAATATGAAAGAAAAAACCCATAATATTGCTTTAATTTACCGTGTCCATTATAAATATATTAAAACCAATTTAAATGTTCAAGCTTTACATAAAAGTCCTAAGGACAAAACATTACTGATTCAAACTAGTAACAATGATACTAATATAAATATCCCTCAAATGATAGAATGGAAAGATATTACTCTCCCTGATCAATGGATTACGGTCAATGAAAATTACAAACATAATCAACAACAATCCACTAGTCAAGATATCCAAGATATTCAACAATTTACTGACAGTTCAGTCCGTATTAAATTTAATCGTAGTCAATCTTCTAGACATAGTACTTCTAGTATACCTACTGATCTTGAAACTGAAGATGAAATATTTAATATTCCTTTATTCCGAAAAAATAGTCAAATTAATCTTGGTCAACCCTCCCATAGTAAATTAAAAGGCATTGATAACTCTACTACCTCTCAAATTAGTAAACCTGCTTGTTCTACTCATACACATTTCCGTGAAGAAGATACTGAATCAAATAATTCTCCTACTCAAATTGATTTCGAAGTAATACCTCCAATCAATTCTCAATTAATGACAATTAGTAAATCTTTTGCTCCTGATCTTGATAAATTACATGTCGAATTTAAATCTAAAGAAAATAGGACTAAAAGACATGTTTATCGTATTAAATATGATTCTACTCAACAATCTAAACTTACTAGAAAATGGTATGATTTTATGATTGAATATAGTATGAAAATTCCTTTCTTTGAATATTTAGACAACTATTACAAAAAGGTTAATACGATCATAAAACATAAATGGAAAACTTTTCCAAATACTTCTGTTAGCTCTAGTCATCCTCCTTTATCTAATATTATTATTGAACATCAAAGATCTGAAGTCCCAGCCTTTCCTTTTAAGTTGCCTGGCACTGACCCTGAAATTAAAAAAGTTATTGAACAAAATAATTATACTAATCAATGTTTAAAAAAAATTGGTAAACAATTAGATAAACTAGAAACTAATTTAGATGATTATTCTGCTAACACTACATCCACTAAACAATCTTTAGATCAACCTTTGATTAACTTACCCATTAATCATTCTAAAAGAAATAGTTTAGTCACTCAAGATACTTCTACTATTAAAGCTATAGAACAACTATTCACTAAATTAACTACTTCGGAACAAACTTCACCATCTAAGGAAAAATGTCATACTGTCCTAAACCAACCTTTAGACAAGACTTCTACTCAATCAAAAACTGATACAACTAATAATGAAATTGATCAATTAGCTCAACAATTTCAATCTTCTCATCTTAATAAACTCCACTATCCTAAACCTCAACCGACTACTCTTACTAAAAATTGGTATTCTCGACCTACTCAACCTAACCTCCAATATGAAGAAACTAATCTTTCTAATCAATTTTCTGTATCTGCTAAAAAATTATACGAATGGAATATTGATGGTCTTAGTGAAGATCAAATACTTCAAAAATTAAATCACTTATCTATGGTTGCAAATAGTTATCTTACTAACTATCCTGATTACTCTCAACTTGAAATTACTTCTTTAATTACCTCCGGTTTTACCGGTATGCTCAAATCTTGGTGGGAAAAATACTTTATTGAAGATCAAAGAGAATCAATCTTACATGCTAATCAAAAAGATGAAAATGATTTGCCAATCTTTGATGAAACTATTGGCTATTACAAATCTGATGGTGTTAACACATTAATATATATCATAGTTAGACATTTCATAGGTACTCCTACTAATATATATTCTCGCATACATGATCAACTTAGTAACCTTACTTGTCCAAAATTAAGTGATTTTAGATGGTATAAAGATGTATTTACCTCTAGAGTTATGTTAAGAGAAGATTGTACTAAATCTTTTTGGGAAAAAAAATTTATTAACGGATTACCTAGTTTGTTTGCTCACAAAATTACAGATGTTCTTAGTCAACCTACTGGTATCATTGAATATGACACTTTAACTTATGGTGATATCATTAACACTATTCAAAAAGAAGGATTAAAAATATGTATTGATCTTAAACTCAGTCACAAAGCTACTAAAGATAAACATAAGGCTAAATATGAATTAGGTAATTTTTGTAAACAATATGATTTACCTCCTGTTGCACCTTCCCGTAGGAAAACACATAAAAAACATAGTAAATTCCATTACAAATGTTCAAACAAGTATAAAAAGAATTATTCACCTTCTAAATCAAATGATAAATTCTATACTAAACCTAAAAAGAAATATTACAAGAAATCACATCCAAAAGCTAAATCTAACAAAGATATTACTTGTTACAACTGTGGTCAAAAAGGTCATTATTCTAATAAATGTAAAGAAAAACAAAAATTAAAAGATAAAGTTAATCAACTTCAAATTAATGATGAATCAAAAAACCAATTATTTGAAATCTTTCAATTAAATCAATCTGTTAGCAATTCCTCTCCTGATAATTCTAATACTTCATCTAATTACAATTCACCTAGTGAAGATTCTGATAATAATATAGAATTAGGATGTAATAATATTTATTGTAAACCTGTTAAACAAATTACTGTTCTTACTAAAAAAAATCAAGAAGAAACTGCTCTTATTGAATTAATTAGTAGACTTGAAGATTCTGAATTAAAAAAGAAATATACTGATAAATTAAAATCTTTGTTAATCAATACTAATCATAAACCTAAGTTTGATAAGCCTATTATTAGTCTATCTAAAACCTTAGAAAGATTTAAAAATAAACACAAAGAAGTTACCTTACAGGATTTACAACAAGAAATTAATCAGATTAAACAAACCATTAAAGACTTACAAAATAAAGATCAACATTTAGAAGATGAAATTATTACATTAAAATTTAATAAAAATTTAGATAATTTCAAAACCAATAATGTTTCTCCTAATGAATCTGAACATGAATCTGATGAACCTACTAACCCTGATAATCTTTTATTTGATAATCGTTCACATCAATCTCAATCTCATAATCATGAAGATAATAGATTAAATCTCCTTAATAAAATCCATATTCAAAAATGATATTCTAAAATTAAAATAGTTATTAGTAATTTTGAATTAGATGTTATCGCTTTAATTGATACTGGTGCCGATCTTAATTGTATTCAAGAATGATTACTCTCTACTAAATATTATGAAAAATGTCGTGAAAAATTAACTTCTGCTAAAGGTAGTAAAATGCATATTAAATATAAAATACCTAAAGTTCATATATGTCAAAATAATGTTTGCTTTAAAACTTCCTTTGTTTTGGTTAAAAATATGACTGATAAAGTTATCTTAGGAACACCATTTATATTTTTACTATACCCATTTACCACCTCTAGTGAAGGAATAACTACTCATGTTTTAGGGCAACCTGTTACTTTTAAATTCTTATCTCCTCCTGAAATATTAGAATTAAATCAATTAAAAGATTGTTCTATTTCTCAAACGATTAATCGATTAACTCGTCATTTAAGATATCTTAAAGAAGAAATTAATTACAAAAGAATTGATCAACAATTAACTATTCCAGTTATTATTTCTCAAATTAATAAATTTAAATTAAAATTAGAAACTACCGTTTGTTCTACTTTACCTACTGTATTTTGGCATAGGAAAAAACATGTAGTCACATTACCATATATTAAGAATTTTCATGAAAGTCAAATTCCTACTAAATCTAGACCTATTCAAATGAATCATGAATTACTTGAAATGTGTAAGAAAGAAATCAATAAACTATTAAAAAATCGAATAATTAGTCCAAGTAAATCACCTTGGTCATGTCCTGCTTTTTATGTAAATAAAAATGCTGAATTTGTGACACCCTAAATGTTTAATTAAATACTACATAAATATTTATAGTTATATATAATTATGGTTGTATGTGATAATAGACTATTAAATAAATGAATATATAAATTTAATTTGGCTTGGGTTATCAAATATAGGATTAATTAGGAATTATTATTATTAGGGACAAATTAACACATTATGGAATTATAATACTAGTTGGGTCAAACTATAGATAATAAATAATTAATTAATTTTATAATGATAAAATAAAAAATAATAATAATAAAATAAGATGTAATTTAATTTAAATTAGAAACATTGAAAAAGCTTAACATTAAAACAAATAAATAAATGAATAAAAAGAAAAGGGAAATGAGAATTGGTTAGCCCAGCAGCTTATGGATTTTGGCTCAAAAGAAAAAGGAAAAAGAGGAAAAAGGCCCAAGTCTAAATACTTATCTCTAACAGATTCAATCTTATCTAACAGATTCAATCTTATCTTACATCTGCAATTAAGAGCTCACCTTCTAGCCTCATTATAGCGTCCTGAGGAGGGGATACGTGGCACTCCATTGAAGCTCGACTCACAGTATAAATAGGAGCAAGGTGATGAACTAATGAAAAAACGTAAGAATAAAGAGTGGAAGCCGAGAGAGAGAGAGAGAGATACGTAAGTGAGAGTGAGGAGTTGATAGTAGGGAAGTTTTGGTAGTAAGTAAGGCTAAGGGTTATAATTAAGATGAGTTATATTATACCTTGCTTTACCATCATATGTTTTACGAATGTTTTGAGTTACCATAACTTGTTTTATACAAGTTATATTTATTAAGTTATATAAATAAAAGTTATATTTATAAATATTTCAGTTACGTGGGTTACTTCTAAACTCTATTTACTTAAAAAAGAAACACATGGATATGTTTGTTTAAATTTTAGTATATATTTGACTATAACCTTATAAATAATTATGTTATGTTTTGTAAGTATCACCACGAGAGTCCCACGCCTTGGGGGACTTAAATAACCACTGACCCCTGTTTGACCACTTTGTGGTCCTCTGTTTGTCATGAATCCATTGACCTCTGTTTTGACTGTCACTTCTGTGACCTCTATTCTGTTCTGTTTTATACCGTGGTTATGATTATTTATTTACATGATTTCTGTATTCTACCACTTTAAATAAATTGTCATTTTAAATTAAAATATGCAAATATTTTAACCTAACTAATTATCCATGGTTGTTTTGTATTTCCCTACTCTCTTGGTATAATATTTCTCACTCTGCTGTGTGCTTATAGATGTTACCCTTTCAGGTGACGAGATGTAAGGGAAATCCATAACCCTACAAAATGGAACCTGCACATGGACTGATGTTAAATCACTATTTTACCTTTCTCTTTTTTATATTTTTGCTCCCTTTTGTCTCTATTCGGGGCTGGTCACTGAATAAGAAAATAACGAAAGCCCTAGAAATGTATTTCTTTTTTTTAAATAGTAAAATGTAGTAAAATTTATGTTTAATTATTTTTATTTTTGCTTGCGCAACTTAATTTGCTTCGAATAAGAATAAGTTAGTAAGTCACGATTCCAACTCTATTGTGTAACACAACACTCCCTTTCACTAAGCGATAATATTAAAATAAAACCTAACTTAGTAAGTTGAAAATTGAAATCATGCATGCCACAAACCTCACGAATAAGTATCTTTTGTGTTATACCATCCAATGCCACCTTGGTAACATCTTGTTCTGCAGCTTTTCGTTGTGAAAATACATCATGAGATGTATATGATGCTACATCCACCTGGAGAGTGGACCTAAACCTTGGCTCATGTGGAACTCCTCCTTCATTAATTGTTTCATAAACTGGGAGTGGAATGGATGATTTTTGAGTGTACTCTTGCAAACGGTTCTTGTACATTGCGAGTTCCGGAGGATCTAGCAATATTAAGGAAAACATATTATCACAAAATGCACTTCAAGCTCCCAATGAATAGTTTGTTTTCAAGTATTGGCATCTGTAAACTAATTTCAAAAAGTGCATGATCAATAAATTAGAACCTTTCAAGTACAACGATGAACAACCATGTGGAAACTTTTTTGTCATTCACACAACAGCTCTAAGGTAGTCCAGCTATGTAACTTAGAACATTCAACACACGGTTCGGTTGGGTAAGTTTGGTTTACCCCTGAGCCGTCAACTGGCTGCCAACATTCGGATGGAGAAAATGTCAACCTGATTCGACACAAACCCCTTTTGAAACCGTCTGCTTATGCTATTCGGTTTCACAGTCGGTATATGTTCGAGTATCGGGTTGGACCTCAACTCAAATGCAACTGAGAATCTCATTAGATCTACCAATTTGGTAAACAAGAACGAAAAAAAAAAAATAAAAAATAGAAACAAATTTATCACTTTCCTTCAGCATAGATCCATTAATTTGGTAAACACAAATAAAAGAAAATCAAAAAATATGAAACAAAATCTCGTAATCTAATCTTACATTTAGTGTTTTCATTGGACTTCCTTAGAGCAGTGTGAGAGAGAGAGTGTGTGTGTGAGTTTTAGAGAGAGAGGGTTTTCGTTGGACTTCCTTAGAGCAGTGAGAGAGAGAGAGTACCTGTAGCACCAGTGTAAGAGAGAGAGAAAGCGAGTCAAAAATCTGAGGAAGTGGTGGGAGATTTGAAGTGGTGGGACGTAGTCGTATTTTGAGTGATGCCATTAATGAGATAGGCTAACATGCGCGTGGTGCGTAGAGCTCTGCTCGCGCTTGCTTCTTTTTTTTTAATCCTTCGGTTACAAAAAAGATAAAATGATTTTTTTAATCTAATAAAATATCACATTTAAGTAGTTGTTTGGGATAAACTAAATAAGTGTATTTTTTGACTTTTTATGAAATATGGGTTCAATATGGGTTAGGTTTGAAGTGATATATAAGATGATGTGACTTAAATAGGATAATGACTTTTCGACTTTTTTAGATTATGCCAAACCAAGCCTTAAATCATAATAATTTTATTTCTTTTATAAAAGTAAAAAAAATTAAAAAATTTATTCCAAATAAAAATTTTTAATACCAAATTAAAATAATCAAAAAGACAAAAAAACTAAGCCATATTCCAAGGGCCTGTTTGGTAATGTTTACGTTCTCAGTTTATATTTACAAAAAATTGATAAATTGGTTTTTGTTTATTTTTTTGTTTATATTTAGAAAAACATAAACTACAAACGCATTTGGTTTAGAAAAAATGTTTACAAAATTTTACAAATATAAAAAAGAGTGAGAAATGGCAAGTGGTGGCGGGTGCGCTGACTGGCCTGCCATGTGGCGATGACTGGACCAATGCCGTGGCAGCCACGTGGCACTTCCTGCTAATGTGGTGCCACGTGTCAATGACGTGGCTCGATGACATGGACGCCACGTGTCGCTGACTAGACGGACACGTGGCACTGGCGTAGATGCCGCGTGGCTCTGGTTGATGGCCACGTGGCGATGACGTGGTGGCGCGTGACAGGCGCGTGTTTGACACGCATTGCCTCCCACTCACCTTCTTCTTTCCGCCCTGCGTGGGGCGCGTGCTGGCGTGTGAGAAGACGCGCCGGCTTCTCTTCACGGCTGGTGGGGCTCGTGCTGTGACTAGGCCTCACGCGCCATCTTCAGAAGACGCGTGAGGGCGCGTCTGACATCTTCTATGGCTCTTCTTTGCACTTCTAGACTCCTCTCGTCGAGGCTTTGCTCCTGGTATGCGCAAAAAATTGATTTCGAGCAACTTTATTTCTAGACAATTTCGAACAACATACTGGTTTTGTTCCGAAACGTCACCGACGAGGCTCTGATACCACTTGTTGGGATCTGGGATCCCGCCCAAGACCTTATAGAAATCATAGCAAGCAGAAAAACACACCCACACAGAAGGAGACACCATATTTAATGTAGTTCGGCACTAAGGCGTACGTCCACGGGAGAGTAACCGATTATCACTATAACATGAAGAGATTACAGAAAGATTACAATAGAAGAGGAGCTCACACTTTCCTCACTCAGCCACTCTCCCGTCTCCCTCGCTCACACCGAGAGAGACGGTCTCTCCGCCTCACATTTCTCACTCTTTGTTGTTCTTGGTTCTCACATTTTCACCTCTCCTCTCAACCTCCATTTATACACATTGGAGGAGAGGTGTGATTGGTCACCACCTACCCCTATGATGGCTTCTCCTCAAGTGTCAACAATGGTGGCTTGTCCACATTTCTTGCCAACCAATTGTCAACCATGGTAGCTGCCATTCTTGACTTGGTTGGTTGCCTTCCCATGGGTGAATTCAACACCAGTGGGATAGAGAAGAAATGCATTAAAAAAATTCCGATTAAGTAATAACTAAAACTAAATCAAAACTCGGCCAAAGGTCAAAATTTGAGTGGCAAGAACTTAAAAGTAAAAACCGTAAAAAAGAACATATGAAAGCATCAAGCTACCAAACCAATTAGTCCTTTTAAAATAGCAAGGCTAAACTTGAACTAGTGAGTTGAAATGAGGATGAATCATTGTGTAACACAACACTCACATTCACTAAGCGATAATATTAAAATAAAACCTAACTTAGTAAGTTGAAAATTGAAATCATGCATGCCACAAACCTCACGAATAAGTATCTTTTGTGTTATACCATCCAATGCCACCTTGGTAACATCTTGTTCTGCAGCCTTTCGTTGTGAAAATACATCATGAGATGTATATGATGCTACATCCACCCGGACAGTGGACCTAAACCTTGGCTCATGTGGAACTCCTCCTTCATTAATTGTTTCATAAACTGGAAGTGGAATGGATGATTTTTGAGTGTACTCTTGCAAACGGTTCTTGTACATTGCGAGTTTCGGAGGATCTAGCAATATTAAGGAAAACATATTATCACAAAATGCACTTCAAGCTCCCAATGAATAGTTTGTTTTCAAGTATTGGCATCTGTAAACTATTTTCAAAAAGTGCATAATCAATAAATTAGAACCTTTCAAGTACAACGATGAGCAACCATGTGGAAACTTTTTTGTCATTCACACAACAGCTCTAAGGAAGTCCAGCTAAGTAACTTAGAACATTCAACACACGGTTTAGTTTGGTCAGTTTGGTTTACCCCTGAATCGTCAACTGGCTGCCAACATTCGGATGGAGAAAATGTCAACCTGATTCGACACAAACCCCTTTTGAAACCGTCTGCTTATGCTATTCGGTTTCACAGTCGGTATATGTTCGAGTATCGGGTTGGACCTCAACTCAAATGCAACTGAGAATCTCATTAGATCTACCAATTTGGTAAACAAGAACGAAAAAAAAAATAAAAAATAGAAACAAATTTATCACTTTCCTTCAGCATAGATTTATTAATTTGGTAAACAGAAATAAAAGAAAACCAAAAAATTTGAAACAAGATCTCGTAATCTAATATTACATTTAGTGTTTTCGTTGGACTTCCTTAGAGCAGTGTGAGAGAGAGAGAGGGTGTGAGTTTTCGAGAGAGAGGCTTTTCCTTGGACTTCCTTAGAGCAGTGAGAGAGAGAGAGTACCTGCAGCACTAGTGTAAGAGAGAGAGAAAGCGAGTCAAAAATCTGAGGAAGTGGAGGGAGATTTGAAATGGTGGGACGTAGTCGTATTTTGAGTGATGTCATTAATGAGATAGGCTAGCATGCGCGTGGTGCGTAGAGCTCTGCTCGCGCTTGCTTCTTTTTTTTTAATCCTTCGGTTACAAAAAAGATAAAATGATTTTTTTAATCTAATAAAATATCACATTTAAGTAGTTGTTTGGGATAAACTAAATAAGTGTATTTTTTGACTTTTTATGAAATATGGGTTCAATATTGGTTAGGTTTGAAGTGATATATAAGATGATGTGACTTAATTAGGATAATGACTTTTCGAGTTTTTTAGATTATGCCAAACCAAGCCTTAAATCATAATAATTTTATTTCTTTTATAAAAGTAAAAAAAATTAACAAATTTATTCCAAATAAAAATTTTTAATACCAAATTAAAATAATCAAAAAGACAAAAAAACTAAGCCATATTCCAAGGGCCTGTTTGGTAATGTTTACGTTTTCAGTTTATATTTACAAAAAATTGATAAATTGGTTTTTGTTTATTTTTAGAAAAACATAAACTACAAACGCATTTGGTTTAGAAAAAATGTTTAAAAAATTTTAAAAATATAAAAAAGAGTGAGAAATGGCAAGTGGTGGCGGGTGCGCTGACTGGCCTGCCATGTGGCGATGACTGGACCAATGCCGTGGCAGCCACGTGGCAGCTGACGTGGTGCCACGTGTCGATGACGTCGCTCGATGGCATGGACGCCACGTGTCGCTGACTGGACGGACACGTGGCAGTGGCGTGGATGCCGCGTGGCTCTGGTTGATGGCCACGTGGTGATGACGTAGAGGCGCGTGGCAGGCACGTGTTTGACACGCGCTGCCTCCCACTCACATTCTTCCTTCCGCCGTGCGTGGGGCGCGTGCTGGTGCGTGAGAAGACGCGCCGACTTCTCTTCACGGCGCGTGGGGCTCGTGCTGTGACTGGGCCTCACGCGCCATCTTCAGGAGACGCGTGGGGGCGCGTCCGACATCTTCTGTGGCTCTTCTTTGCACTTCTAGACTCCTCTCGTTAAGGCCTTGCTCCTGGTATGCCCAAAAAATTGATTTTGAACAACTTGATTTCTGGACAGTTTCGAACAACATACTGGTTTTGTTCCGAAACGCCACCGACGAGGTTCTGATACCACTTGTTGGGATCTAGGATCCCGCCCAAGACTTTATAGAAATCATAGCAAGCAGAAAAACACGCCCACACAGAAGGAGACACCATATTTAACGTGGTTTGGCAATAAGGCCTACGTCTACGGGAGAGTAACCGGTTATCACTATAACATGGAGAGATTACAAAAAGATTACAATAGAGGAGGAGCTCACACTTTCCTCACTCAGCCACTCTCCCGTCTCCCTCGCTCACACCGAGAGAGATGGTCTCTCCGCCTCACATCTCTCACTCTTTGTTGTTCTTGGTTCTCACATTTTCACCTCTCCTCTCAACCTCCATTTATACACATTGGAGGAGAGGTGTGATTGGTCACCACCTACCCCTATGAGGGCTTCTCCTTAAGTGTCAACAATGGTGGCTTGTCCACATTTCTTGCCAACCAATTGTCAACCATGGTAGCTGCCATTCTTGACTTGGTTGGTTGCCTTCCCATGGGTGAATTCAACACCAGTGGGATAGAGAAGAAATGTATTAAAAAAATTCTGATTAGGTATTAACTAAAACTAAATCAAAACTCGGCCAAAGGTCAAAATTTGAGTGGCAAGAACTTAAAAGTAAAAACCGTAAAAAAGAACATATGAAAGCATCAAGCTACAAAGCCAATTAGTCCTTTTAAAATAGCAAGGCAAAACTTGAACTAGTGAGTTGAAATAAGGATGAATCATTGTGTAACACAACACTTCCTTTCACTAAGCGATAATATTAAAATAAAACCTAACTTAGTAAGTTGAAAATTGAAATCATGCATGCCACACACCTCACGAATAAGTATCTTTTGTGTTATACCATCCAATGCCACCTTGGTAACATCTTGCTCTGCAGCCTTTCGTTGTGAAAATACATCATGAGATGTATATGATGCTACATCCACCCGGACAGTGGACCTAAACCTTGGCTCATATGGAACTCCTCCTTCATTAATTGTTTCATAAACTAGGAGTGGAATGGATGATTTTTGAGTGTACGCTTGCAAACGGTTCTTGTACATTGCGAGTTCCGGAGGATCTAGCAGTATTAAGGAAAACATATTATCACAAAATGTACTTCAAGCTCACAATGAATAGTTTGTTTTCAAGTATTGGCATCTGTAAACTAATTTCAAAAAGTGCATGATCAAGAAATTAGAACCTTTCAAGTACAACGATGAGCAACCATGTGGAAACTTTTTTGTCATTCACACAACAGCTCTAAGGAAGTCCAGCTAAGTAACTTAGAACATTCAACACACGGTTCGGTTGGGTAAGTTTGGTTTACCCCTGAGCCGTCAACTGGCTGCCAACATTCGGATGGAGAAAATGTCAACCTGATTCGACACAAACCCCTTTTGAAACCGTCTGCTTATGCTATTCGGTTTCACAGTCGGTATATGTTCGAGTATCGGGTTGGACCTCAGCTCATATGCAACTGAGAATCTCATTAGATCTACCAATTTGGTAAATAAGAACGAAAAAAAAAAAAAATAGAAACAAATTTATCACTTTCCTTTAGCATAGATCTATTAATTTGGTAAACACAAATAAAAGAAAATCAAAAAATTTGAAACAAGATCTCGTAATCTAATATTACATTTAGTGTTTTTGTTGGACTTCCTTAGAGCAGTGTGTGAGAGAGAGAGTGTGTGAGTTTTAGAGAGAGAGGGTTTTCGTTGGACTTCCTTAGAGCAGTGAGAGAGAGAGAGTACCTGCAGCACCAGTGTAAGAGAGAGAGAAAGCGAGTCAAAAATCTGAGGAAGTGATGGGAGATTTGTAGTGGTGGGACGTAGTCGTATTTTGAGTGATGCCATTAATGAGATAGGCTAGCATGCGCGTGGTGCGTAGAGCTCTACTCGCGTTTGCTTCTTTTTTTTTAATCCTTCGGTTACAAAAAAGATAAAATAATTTTTTTAATCTAATAAAATATCACATTTAAGTAGTTGTTTGGGATAAACTAAATAAGTGTATTTTTTGACTTTTTATGAAATATGGGTTCAATATGGGTTAGGTTTGAAGTGATATATAAGATGATGTGACTTAAATAGGATAATGACTTTTTA
>NW_021025892.1:2193637-2228090 GCF_004153795.1 Camellia sinensis
CAGAAGGAGACACCATATTTAACGTGGTTCGGCATTAAAGCCTACGTCCACGGGAGAGTAACCGGTTATCACTATAACATGGAGAGATTACAGAAAGATTACAATAGAGGAGGAGCTCACACTCTCCTCACTCAGCCACTCTCCCGTCTCCCTCGCTTACACCGAGAGAGATGGTCTCTCCGCCTCACATCTCTCACTCTTTGTTGTTCTTGTTTCTCACATTTTCATCTCTCCTCTCAACCTCCATTTATGCACATTGGAGGAGAGGTGTGATTGGCCACCACCTACCCCTATGATGGCTTCTCCTCAGGTGTCAACAATGGTGGCTTGTCCACATTTCTTGCCAACCAATTGTCAACCATGGTAGTTGCCATTCTTGACTTGGTTAGTTCCCTTCCCATGGGTGAATTCAACACTAGTGGGATAAAGAAGAAATGTATTAAAAAAATTCCGATTAAGTAATAACTAAAACTAAATCAAAACTCGGCCAAAGGTCAAAATTTGAGTGGCAAGAACTTAAAAGTAAAAACCGTAAAAAAGAACATATGAAAGCCTCAAGCTACCAAGCCAATTAATCCATTTAAAATAACAAGGCAAAACTTGAACTAGTGAGTTGAAATGAGGATGAATCATTGTGTAACACAACACTCACATTCACTAAGCGATAATATTAAAATAAAACCTAACTTAGTAAGTTGAAAATTGAAATCATGCATGCCACAAACCTCACGAATAAGTATCTTTTGTGTTATACCATCCAATGCCACCTTGGTAACATCTTGCTCTGCAGCTTTTCGTTGTGAAAATACATCATGAGATGTATATGATGCAACATCTACCTGGAGAGTGGACCTAAACCTTGGCTCATGTGGAACTCCTCATTCATTAATTGTTTCATAAACTGGGAGTGGAATGGATGATTTTTGAGTGTACTCTTGCAAACGGTTCTTGTACATTGCGAGTTTCGGAGGATCTAGCAATATTAAGGAAAACATATTATCACAAAATGCACTTCAAGCTCCCAATGAATAGTTTGTTTTCAAGTATTGGCATCTGTAAACTAATTTCAAAAAGTGCATGATCAATAAATTAGAACCTTTCAAGTACAACGATGAGCAACCATGTGGAAACTTTTTTGTCATTCACACAACAGCTCTAAGGAAGTCCAGCTAAGTAACCCAGAACATTCAGCACACGGTTTGGTTGGGTCAGTTTGGATTTACCCCTGAACCGTCAACTGGCTGCCAACATTCGGATAGAGAAAATGTCAACCTGATTCGACACAAACCCCTTTTAAAACCGTTTGCTTATGCTATTCGGTTTCACAGTCGGTATATGTTCGAGTATCGGGTTGGACCTCAACTCAAATGCAACTGAGAATCTCATTAGATCTACCAATTTGGTAAACAAGAACGAAAAAAAAAATAAAAAATTGAAACAAATTTATCACTTTCCTTCAGCATAGATCTATTAATTTGGTAAAAACAAATAAAAGAAAATCAAAAAATTGGAAACAAGATCTCGTAATCTAATATTACATTTAGGGTTTTCGTTGGACTTCTTTAGAGCAGTGAGAGAGAGAGTGAGTTTTAGAGAGAGAGGATTTTCGTTGGACTTTCTTAGAGTAGTGTGTGTGTGAGAGAGAGAGAGAGAGAGAGAGAGAGAGAGAGAGTACCTGCAGCACCAGTGTAAGAGAGGGAGAAAGCGAGTCGAAAATATGAGGAAGTGGTGGGACGTAGTCGTATTTTGAGTGATGCCATTAATGAGATAGGCTAGCATGCGTGTGGTGCATAGAGCTCTGCTCGAGCTTGCTTCTTTTTTTTTTTAATCCTTCGGTTACAAAAAAGATAAAATAATTTTTTTAATCTAATAAAATATTACATTTAAGTAGTTGTTTGGGTTAAACTAAATAAGTGTATTTTTTTACTTTTTATGAAATATGGGTTCAATATGGGTTAGGTTTGAAGTGATGTATAAGATGATGTGACTTAAATAGGATAGTGACTTTTTGACTTTTTTAGATTATGCCAAACCAAGCCTTAAATCATAATAATTTTATTTCTTTTACAAAAGTAAAAAAAATTAAAAAATTTATTCCAAATAAAAATTTTTAATACCAAATTAAAATAATCAAAAAGATAAAAAAACTAAACCATATTCCAAGTGCGTGTTTGGTAATGTTTACGTTTTCAGTTTATATTTACAAAAATTTTTTAAATTGGTTTTTGTTTATTTTTAGAAAAACATAAACTACAAACACGTTTGGTTTAGAAAAAATGTTTAAAAAATTTAAAAAATATAAAAAAGAGTGAGAAATGACAAGTGGTGGCGGGTGCGCTGACTGGTCTGCCACGTGGCGATGATTGGACCAAGGCCGTGGCAGCCACGTGGCAGCCACGTGGCACTTTCTGCTGACGTGGTGCCATGTGTCGATGACGTAGCTCGATGACATGGACGCCACGTGTCGTTGACTGGACGGACACGTGGCATTGGCGTGAATGCCGTGTGGCTTTAGTTGATGGCCGCATGGCTCTGGTTGATGGCCACGTGGCGATAACGTAGAGACGCGTGGCAGGCGTGTTTTTGACACACGTTGCCTCCCACTCACCTTCTTCCTTCCGCCGTGTATGGGGTGCGTGCTGGTGCTTGAGAAAACGTGCCGGCTTCTCATCACGGCGCGTGGGGCGTGTGCTGTGACTGGGCCTTACGCGCCATCTTTAGAAGACGCGTGGGGGCGCGTCCGACGTCTTCTGTGGCTCTTCTTTGCACTTCTGGACTCTTCTTGTCGAGGCCTTGCTCTTGGTATGCACAAAAAATTGATTTCGAGCAACTTGATTTCTGGACAATTTCAAACAACATACTGGTTTTGTTCCGAAACGCCACTGACGAGGCTCTGATACCACTTGTTGGGATCTGGGATCCCGCCCAAGACCTTATAGAAATCATAGCAAGCAGAAAAACACGTCCACACAGAAGGAGACACCATATTTAACGTGGTTCGGCATTAAAGCCTACGTCTACGGGAGAGTAACCGGTTATCACTATAACAATGGAGAGATTACAGAAAGATTACAATAGAGGAGGAGCTCACACTATCCTCACCCAGCCACTCTCCCGTCTCCCTCGCTCACACCGAGAGAGACAGTCTCTCCGCATCACATCTCTCACTCTTTGTTGTTCTTGGTTCTCACATTTTCACCTCTCCTCTTAACCTCCATTTATACACATTGGAGGAGAGGTGTGATTGGTCACCACCTACCCCTATGATGGCTTCTTTTCAAGTGTCAACAATGGTGGCTTGCCCACATTTCTTGCCAACCAATTGTCAACCATGGTAGCTACCATTCTTGACTTGGTTGGTTGCCTTCCCATGGGTGAATTCAACACCAGTGGGATAGAGAAGAAATGTATTAAAAAAATTCTGATTAGGTAATAACTAAAACTAAATCAAAACTCGGCCAAAGGTCAAAATTTGAGTGGCAAGAACTTAAAAGTAAAAACCGTAAAAAAGAACATATGAAAACCTCAAGCTACCAAGCCAATTAATCCTTTTAAAATAACAAGGCAAAACTTGAACTAGTGAGTTGAAATAAGGATGAATCATTGTGTAACACAACACTCCCTTTCACTAAACGATAATATTAAAATAAAACCTAACTTAGTAAGTTGAAAATTGAAATCATGCATGCCACAAACTTCACGAATAAGTATCTTTTGTGTTATACCATCCAATGCCACATTGGCAACATCTTGCTCTGCAGCCTTTCGTTGTGAAAATACATCATGAGATGTATATGACATCCACCCGGACAGTGGACCTAAACCTTGGCTCATGTGGAGCTCCTCATTCATTAATTGTTTCATAAACTGGGAGTGGAATGGATGATTTTTTAGTGTACTCTTGCAAACGATTCTTGTACATTGCGAGTTCCGGAGGATCTAGCAATATTAAGGAAAACATATTATCACAAAATGCACTTCAAGCTCCCAATGAATAGTTTGTTTTTAAGTATTGGCATCTGTAAACTAATTTCAAAAAGTGCATGATCAAGAAATTAGAACCTTTCAAGTACAACGATGAGCAACCATGCAGAAACTTTTTTGTCATTCACACAACAGCTCTAAGGAAGTTCAGCTAAGTAACCTAGAACATTCAGCATACGGTTCGGTTGGGTCACTTCGGGTTTATCCCTGAACCGTCAACTGGCTGCCAACATTCGGATGGAGAAAATGTCAACCTGATTCGACACAAACCCCTTTTGAAACTGTTTGCTTATGCTATTCGGTTTCACAGTCGGTATATGTTCGAGTATCGGGTTGGACCTCAACTCAAATGTAACTGAGAATCTCATTAGATCTACCAATTTGGTAAACAAGAACGAAAAAAAAAAATAAAAAATTGAAACAAATTTATCACTTTCCTTCAGCATAGATCTATTAATTTGGTAAACACAAATAAAAGAAAATCAAAAAATTGAAATAAGATCTCGTAATCTAATATTACATTTAGGGTTTTCGTTGGACTTCCTTAGAGCAGAGAGAGAGAGAGAGTACCTACAGCACCAGTGTAAAAGAGAGAGAAAGCGAGTCGAAAATCTGAGGAAGTGGTGGGAGATTTGAAGTGGTGGGACGTAGTCGTATTTTGAGTAATGCCATTAATGAGATAGGCTAGCATGCGCGTGGTGCGTAGAGCTTTGCTCGCGCTTGCTTCTTTTTTTTTAATCCTTCGGGTTCAAAAAATATAAAATAATTTTTTTAATCCAATAAAATATCACATTTAAGTAGTTGTTTGGGATAAACTAAATAAGTGTATTTTTTGACTTTTTATAAAATATGGGTTGAGTATGGGTTAGGTTTGAAGTGATGTATAAGATGATGTGACTTAAATAGGATAAGGACTTTTTGACTTTTTTAGATTATGCCAAACCAAGCCTTAAATCATAATAATTTTTTTTTTTATAAAAGTTAAAAAAATTAAAAAATTTATTCCAAATAAATTTTTTTAATACCAAATTAAAATAATCAAAAAGACAAAAAAAACTAACCCATGTTCCCTGATTCTTATTCTTGCCCATTTTTCTTGCTTTCTTGGGTTCACTTCACGTAGTTTCTGTTTGAACTAATTCACCATAAAGTTACGGATAAATAGAGGAGAGCATTGTTTAACAATTGGTATTGGATGAAGCCAAGCTAAGTGAATCGGCTTTCTTTTTTATTGCCAAGTAATATATTGGAGAGGAAAAAACATGAAAAAAATAGAGACAAACAAAGATGGAGAAGAACTGAACCAAGATAAGAAATATAATTTTGACATTTCAATAGGAAAAAAGAAAGAAAAAGGATGATTGAAGAGCGAAAATAATATGGGTTTTCTATTCCATTTTGTGAAATAATTTATTTTAATGGGCCAAATACAGATTGGTTTATAGACATGAATCATGTATCAATTGCAACATTGAGGTTACTCAAAATTTTATCATTCTTAGTAATTTTGTAATATGATTTTCATATTGTCTTTACTCCCCATTTAGGTTTTAATATTTAATTCAAAACTTTTAAGTTCTCAAATAGTTTGAAAAGTTTAAGCTTTAACTGGTGTAAGTTGGCATAAATCTATAAATCTATAGTACTAGTACATCATACTTAAAGCCATACAAGTACAAATTTGTCAAAAAGGTAGACAAAAATAAAACAAAAAGTTTGATTAATAAGAAAATGAAAATTTATAACAACATTAATTTACATAAAATAAGTTCAATTACTTTTCTTAAAATTGCTAAAGAAGTTTAAGTATTCATGAATCATATATTTTGCGTATCCCGTACTATATTGTGTATTGTAATATACATTTAACTTGAGATACATTTAACTTGAGATACATATTGATGAAATGTATTGATTTACCTCTAAAAATATCAACTATAAAATATGTATTGTGAATCGTAAGATACCAAAAACACTAGAAAACAAGCAAATATAAGATAGATCTCCTTTATTTGATGTAGGGTTCAATCCAAAATGATAAAAATGAAAACAAATAAAACATAAATTCGAAGAAGAAAATACCTTTAGAAGTTGTATCATTGCACATGTTAGTGCATTATATTGTTAGTGTATTATGTAAAGTGTGTCCTAGCTGATCATGATGTCTTTACTTTCGGTTGCTTTTGGGTGCATTGTTTGTAAACTTCTCCTTTATAAGGAGCTCCTGAACCATTGTACAAAATACATTCAATACATAAATCAATATACATAATTCATTCTCTCTGTATCTCTCTTTCTCTATCAATTTATCTTACATGGTATCAGAGCTATAAGATTTAGGCCTATACTCTTTTCTTTCCGGCGGGCAGCCGGCCGGCAACTTTGCCTTCGCTGCCCGCGGGAGTTTTTTCAACACATACCTTACACATACCTTGAATTGTTTCACTAACAAGGCCTGCTATGTTGCTATACATTCATCACCTTAAGATCAGCTGTGATTCATGATCCGACGGTCCCCACCACCCATCGAAGCCATAGCAGCAAGCAACTCACACCAAGACACCCTTTATGTTCACTCCAATCGCCAGTTCTACATAAACTGCTTTATTGCAGGGACTGTAGATTTCATATTCGGCAACGCGGCGGCGTTATTCCAAGACTGCGACATCCACGCTCGGAAACCCGACGCCGGCCACATGCTCACCGCGCAAGGCCGCATCGACAAACAACCAAAACACCGGAATCGTAATCCAGAAATGCCGAATCGATGCCACTGCCGATCTCACACCCGTCAAGACCAACTTCCCTACCTACCTGGGTCGCCCATGGAAGGAGTATTCGAGGACGATCTTCATGCAATCAACGATCTGCTGGATGATTGACCCTGCTGTCCCCATTCTCTCCTCTCCTAAAGATCGACCGAAAACATGGCCTCCGCCGGTGGAACCGTCGTGGACGGCGGCCCACAGCTCTATTTCTGCTACCAATGCAATCGGACGGTCACCGTCACTCCCTCTCCCAACACCAACCTTCTCTGCCCTTCTTGCGATGGCGGCTTTCTCGAAGAATACGAAGATCCAAACCCTAACCCTAACCCTCATCTACCTCTCGATCCTTTCTCTCCCTTCTCCGATCCTCTCTCCGTCTTCCTCAGTGGTTTCCCTCTTCTCTTCTCCTCCTCTTCCAGTGACCCCCAAAACCCTAGAAACTTCCCCAACTTGTTCTCTCCAACTCGATCGTCCTATGCCCAAGACCCTCACATGTTCGACCCCTACGCTCAAGCATAAATCACGCAAAAGATCATGCATACGACATGCTTTAATTCGACCATCAAACTTTTTTCGAGCAACAATTACTAGACTTCTCTTAATTAGATCCATTAAGTAACCCTCCGCTGCTTCCTCCAAGCTTTGCTGCTCAATTTTTTGTATAAACCCCTCAGCTATCCATAACAAAATTAATCTCTGCACTGAGATTTCTTGATCTTCTGGAAATGCTCCTAAATAGAGGAAGCTTGTTTTCAAGTGACGAGGCAAGTGACTATAACTCAGTGCTAGTGTGTCCAGGTACTAGTTTGGATCGCTAACAATGTACAAATTTACACTTTGGGAAATATGTTTCCAACACTCTTTTGTCTTCTTATTCTTCGCAAGAAGACCCGCAATTACAACCATTGCAAGTGGAAGCCCTTTACATTTTTTCATTATTTGCTTCCCAATTTCAATTAGTTCTAAAGGGCAACTTTCTTTTCGAAACACCTTCCATTGAAATAATTCCCAACTTTCTTGTTCATTTAGAAAATGAATACAATGAGGTTGGCTATCAGGTGAGGTGTGCACGGCCACCTCTCTGTGACGACTAGTAAACATAACTCTGCTTTCAATGTTGTCATTTGGTAAACACGTTTTAGGATTGACCCAGGCACCAATATCCCAAATATCGTCAATGACAATGAGATATCTCTTCCCCTTAAAGTGCTCGTACAACTTTTCACTTAACATTTCATTGCTCATGTTTGTAGCTTCATCGGAAGGAGATTAACAGAATGTAAAATGTTCAACAACATTTCTCTTCTTTTGGGTACTTGAGAAACATAGGTCCATGCACGAATATGGAAGTAGTGTGTGATTAAGGATCATTGTACACTTTTCTGGCTAAAGTTGTCTTATCGAGTCCAGGCATCCCAACAATTGACATAATGTGTAGCTGCTTCTTCCCTCCAGCAAGTTGCTCTTTTACAGGCAATGCCTTGTTGTCAAAGCCCACCGTAATTTCTTCTTCTACCATGGTTCTGTTCTCCATTGATGGCACTCCATCAGAGGACTTTCCAGCTTGTAGGACTTGGATCTGATATATCTTGTCATAAAACTGCATGACTTTTACCTGAATGGGCTTAATCTGTTCCATGATATCACTGAGGTTTAAGCAAAAATCAAAGACAGCCAAATATCTTTTGGGCAGCCTATCTACACACTCATACAGTGTCTTCTACACCAGTCAGCTTTATCAATCCCTTTGTTTCAACCTCAAATAGGTTTCTATCTTCACACCTATTTGAGTTTGAGGGGGGTTATACACAGTATCATATATAAGTCACCCATGGCGCACTCCTTAAGTCACCCCCTTGGTGCACCACCACAATCTTCTACAACGGTCTGACACAACCACACAGTGTCTGCTACATCGGTCCGGCATGACCTCGTAAACTGTCCTGCTACAACGGTCCGACATGACCCCATAAAATGTCTTCTATAACGGTCCGACATGACCCCATAAACTGTCCCGACATTGATTCCGGTCAGCTGCTATATCGGTCCGACATGACCCCGTAAACTGTCTTCTACAACGGTCCGACATGACCCCGTAAACTGTCCTGCTACACCGGTCCGACATGACCCATAAACTGTCTTCTACAACGGTCTGACACGATCACACAGTGTCTGCTACAACGGTCCGACATGACCCCGTAAACTGTCTGCTACAACGGTCCGACACGACCATACCGTGTCTCCTACAATGGTCTGACACGACCATACCGTGTCTCCTATCCTGTTTTATTTTATTTATCAGTTTATTTTTCTATTTTGTTACTCTCTTCAAACTCAAGTTGGCTAGTGCCTATCCTCCTTGAGTTTGAGGGGGGCTGTTAGTGCATTATATTGTTAGTGTATTCTATGTAAAGTGTGTCCTAGCTGATCATGATGTCTTTACTTTCGGTTGCTTTTGGGTGCATTGTTTGTAAACTTCTCCTTTATAAGGAGCTCCTGAACCATTGTACAAAATACATTCAATACATAAATCAATATACATAATTCATTCTCTCTGTATCTCTCTTTCTCTATCAATTTATCTTACAGCACAGTCTCAAAGGTCACCATAGACTAGAGTGTTGTCAATCATCACTTTCAGACAACTGTTTCTAATGCTTTCTTGCTCTTCCTGGCAGATTCCTTGGCATAGGGATGACAAGTGGCTACCTCAATCATCTGTACAGTGAATATATGCCCCAAACAAGATGGTATTTCTTCTAGATATGCACACATGTCCAATGATCAGTGTTGAAGGCTTGGAAAGTGACTGGAGCAAGTGATCCACTGTTCAAGATTGAGCCTTATCAGTTTCAAAAATTTGAGTTGATGAAAGCCCCCATCAGTTGTTTCCCATTTCAATCCCCATGCAGAATTACTTTCTAATTTGAGAAGCTCAAGGTTAGGTAACAACAACCCAATGATTGATATCTCCTCCCACTTTATCCCTGTATATTTTAACGTTGGCCTCTTAATATTTACAGGAAACTTGATCCCTCGGAGATCGAGTCTCTAGGTGTCTTAAAAATTCTACATTAGGTAACACCAAATGCCTCGAATCTAATATCAAATATCCACAAAATCCCAGCTTTGTATGATGAGGAGCCCTTGCCAATAAATCCAGAGCAGATCCACATGGGTGTAAGTTTGTGATGGTTCGTAGGTTTGCTAAAACACAGGGATAGCTGTGATCTACTACTGCTTCTTCAGAAGACAAAGACACAGAAAATCTTGCTTCTTTAATATGAAGATGCCTCAACTTCGGAATCGTTCAAAAATTATGTGGCAGAATAACTTTGGTATATGTTAAAATGATAACCGTTTCTAGGCTTGAGAGATTGGATATTGATGGAGGTAATTTCCAGTAACCATCCAAAATAATAGCCAAACACCTCAAATTAAGAAGCTGTGTTATTTTGGTTATTTTGGTTGAAAAGAAGGTACTCTTGTACCAGAAGTGCAACACTCTAAGAAGTTTGAAGCACCGGCAAATAAACGAGGACACATCATCAAACGTATAGTTCAAATAATCAATTTCTTCTATTGAATCATTGTTGAAGCACAAGAATGATTGAACAACTATTGGGGAATAAGATTCAAAGGCAACATGATCAAATTGTTCTAAGAAGTCAGAATGGATGCACAGGCAACAATGGTTATTTGTTTTGTAGTTACTTGAAGAATAAGGATAAGCATCTTTATGATTGTGAATGCAATGTAGAAAATTTATTTCCCTGGCTTTCTTCAAGCATAAATCACGCAAAAGATCATGCATACGACATGCTTTAATTCGACCATCAAACTTTTTTCGAGCAACAATTACTAGACTTCTCTAAATTAGATCCATTAAGTAACCCTCCGCTGCTTCCTCCAAGCTTTGCTGCTCAATTTTTTGTATAAACCCCTCAGCTATCCATAACCAAATTAATCTCTGCACCGAGATTTCTTGATCTTCTGGAAATGCTCCTAAATAGAGGAAGCTTGTTTTCAAGTGACGAGGCAAGTGACTATAACTCAGTGCTAGTGTGTCCAGGTACTAGTTTGGATCACTAACAATGTACAAATTTACACTTTGGGAAACTTGTTTCCAACACTCTTCTGTCTTCTTATTCTTCGCAAGAAGACCCGCAATTACAACAATTGCAAGTGGAAGCCCTTTACATTTTTTCATTATTTGCTTCCCAATTTCAATTAGTTCTGAAGGGCAACTTTCTTTTCGAAACACCTTCCATTGAAATAATTCCCAACTTTCTTCTTCATTTAGAAAACGAATACAATGAGGTTGGCTATCAGGTGAGGTGTGCATGGCCACCTCTCTGTGACGACTAGTAAACATAACTCTGCTTCCAATGTTGTCATTTGGTAAATACATTTTAGGATTGACCCAGGCACCAATATCCCAAATATCGTCAATGACAATGAGATATCTCTTCCCCTTAAAGTGCTTGTACAACTTTTCGCCTAACATTTCATTGCTCATGTTCAAAACTTCATCGGTAAGGAGATTAACAGAATGTAAAATGTTCAACAACATTTCTCTTCTTTTGGGTACTTGAGAAACATAGGTCCATGCACGAATATGGAAGTAATGTGTGATTAAGGATCATTGTACACTTTTCTGGCTAAAGTTGTCTTATCGAGTCCAGGCATCCCAACAATTGACATAATGTGTAGCTCCTTCTTCCCTCCAGCAAGTTGCTCTTTTACAGTCAATGCCTTGTTGTCAAAGCCCACCGTAATTTCTTCTTCTACCATGGTTCTGTTCTCCATTGATGGCACTCCATCAGAGGACTTTTCGGCTTGTAGGACTTGGATCTGATATATCTTGTCATAAAACTGCATGACTTTTACCTGAATGGGCTTAATCTGTTCCATGATATCACTGAGGTTTAAGCGAAAATCAAAGACAAAACCAATTTTCTTACCCTTGCTGCTGTCTCTTTGCCTCACAACGTTGGCCACAAAAGAGCCGATGATTCTCCCGTCTCGTAGGCCACACAGCTAATTTGCATTGCCAGGTTTTCCGCTTCATCGTTCTGCTCATGCAGCTGCTTCTCCCCCATATCCTTGAGAATGGTTCCTAGGAATCTTAAATCATAGTAAAGAGATTGGATTTGATGGCTCTCATTTGCAATCAAATTGTCCTCGCTGTGTATTAGCTGCTCCAGTTCCTTCAAGACAGAATCCATAGCAATTCCATCCATCACTCCTCTCTTTCTCTCACACTCACATACAGGCACAGTTGTCTCTCTCTATCAATTTCTGTGGTCTGAAAAAGGAGTAGAATTGGGACTTAAATCAGAAAGACTTGTGGCAATTCATCCCCACTGCCAACCATTCCCACCACCATCCACAATGCAAAAAATCAAAGCCCAGAAAAAAAGAAATTAAAAAAGAAAAAAGCCGCAGAAATCATGCCAAATACCAGAAATCAATGACTGGTTTGAGGCAATTCATCAAACACCTTGCAGTCTGTGATTTTTAGAGTACCTTGAAATGGGTTGGTTGTGTTGAAAAAGAAGAAAAAGAAGAATAAAAAAGGAGCACCTGGGTTATTGATTTTGAAATCAAAAGAAGCAGAGCAGAAGCAGGAGAGAAAGAAAACATTTGGCCCTGTTTCGTGCATTTTTTTTTAAACTTAAAATTGATAATCAGAATGTAGAAGCTAAACTTCTAAATAATTAATTTTTTTTCAACTTATTTAAATTATTTTTACTTAATAAATTATAAATAAAAACTGCACTAAATAATTTTGAACAGATTTTTAAATTAAAATAAATTATAACCACCTCATAAAAAATAAAAAATAAAAAACTGTATCAAACAGTAGCTTGATCTAGAAGTAGAAGCTGCAGAGTGAAACCACCCAGCTTCTGACCTTTGTTTTTTTGAAAATAAAATAATAAAAATGTAAATTAAAGCAGTGGAATTAACCGACTGACTATTCGAGGTGGGTAGGGGTGCGTGAAAAGCCCGCGTATTCGTTCGTTTAAACCGTTTTCAACTTGTGCCATACTTGGGGTGTAATTTAGATGGGTTGAGTCAGGTTAGAAAGTTATCCAGTCTAGTCTAGTGCTGAGATCTGTCCAAACCCATCTAGGTTCGAATTGTGAATCAAGATTGTCTGTCCAAGCTTAACCCGAGTTAAACTTGAATTGTTCGAATTGTTCGAATTGTAAATCAATTTTAATTTTTTTTAATTAAATTATTAAACTTTGACTCTATTTATATTTTTTTTCATATAGAAAATCATTAATACCATCAAAATAAATAATTTATCTAATGTAAGAGAGATGCCGCTATACTAATCTTTATAATTTATGAGTGAATAAAAAAAAAGTAAAATTTTATGCTATTTGTATATATAATATATATTCAATATGATTTAATAATCTAAATTACTTTAATATCATGTAATGACTAATAATTTATATATATATATAATATTTCAGAAGTTCGCACAACATAGAAAGTCCCCACGAAATCGGTGGAGCCAAAGGTAGGCGTGGAGGCCGAAGACAAAGTAAAGAAGGCGAGAGAGTGGAGAGAGGAGAAGGGAATGAGGTGGGACGAGCTGGTCCTTCCTTCAACATTGTTTTCCCTGAACTTGGGACCGCAACCGTTGGAAGAAGATCCGGCGAGGGAGGAAATGAAGGTGTGGAGGAAGGCGGAGGGGGAGGAGGAGGAGGAGGAGGAGGAGGGGGAGGGGGACTATAGGGGGCCTAAAAAATGGGCTGGAGGCGGAGGCGGGGGGCGCGGCGATCGGCGATGGCAGAGGCGACGAGCAGAGACATGGCGATCGGCGACGGAGGCGGATGCGCGGCGATCAGCGACGGTTCTGCGACGGATCGGAGACGATGGCGACGGTGACCTCTTTCTCTCCCTCTCCCTCTTTCTCTCCCTCTCCCTCTCCTCCCCCTCCCCTGCAGGTCGAACGAAAATGGCAGAAAAAAAGAAAAGAAAAAGCCTAATGCCCAAAACGATCGTTTTGGGCATTAGGGGGATTAGGGGGGTTCATTTTCGAGCTCTCAAACATTATTCTATTAATTTATTAGATAAATTACATCATTAGTCTCTGTAATTTGCTTATTGTGCCATTTTGCTCTGTCATTTCAATTAGTTCAATTTTGATACTTAATTTTAAATTTTGTGTCAATTTAATCTAATTGATAATTCTGATTATGATTTTTGAAAAAAAATAATCAATGAGTTTGTTGAGATTAACTCACTAAATTGAATGAGTTTAGAATTTTGTCTACAAAAATATGACATATTAACTCACTAAACACAATATGTAAATTATAATCAATTGAACAAAATTGAAACAAAATTATAAATTTAGGATTAAAATTGAGCCAATTGAAATTAGAAGAATCAAATAACATAAGTGTAAAAAAAATATAAGAAATATTGATGTAATTTGTCCTAATTTATTTCGTTAACAACCGATCTGTATAGTCATTATCACTTAGAAAACAACAAAGTAATTAGGGAACTCTATAATGACTTTTTTTTAGAATAAAAGGTTCACATTGAATCACATTTTTCTCTATAGAAATTGTGTATAAATTTTTCTGTAAACAAGCACTCACAAATAGTTTTATTACAATCTATACGCCTATTGAAATTTTGACCATAAACAAGTCATGGAATAATATTCCAACAGTTTCCTCACAATAGAAAAGCACTCACAAATAGCTATATTACATACAAGCACACTTAACTAACAATTTCTAGCACAATAATGCTGGATCAAACTCTCAATCTCTATGCCCAATTTCTACATTTTCTCTGATAGCACCTTCGAAAACTCAATTTTTGTTTGGTTCAGAACAGGGGAGGAAAGCTGAAAGTTGACAATCTTCATCCTGAAACATATCAAAGTGGTTTTACATATTCAGCTAAAGGATAATGTTATGTAAATCAATATATGTACTACCAAAACAATGCATTTCAACTTCAGAAAAAATAAAATTCACCTTGAAGTTGCAATCCTCATTACTCTTCCCATGTTAAATCTCAAAAAAAGAAAAACTAAAAACTAAAAACAAAAAAACATGACAAAAAAATAAAAGCAGCACAAAAGACCTGATATTATTAGATGCTTCAATGCACTAACTCAAAGGTTAGTCTAGAGTGTTTCACTCTGTTGATCAAGATTTTTGGCCATTTGTTTATCATGCGGAATACTTAATTAGGATCGGTATGATATGAACATATGAAGGAACAAAATAGAAATTGCTAATCACACGTACACACAAAAACACAGGATGAAAGGTGGTTTATCCCAAAACTAGGCATACGTCTATAGTCATTGCGGTTATGCAATGATCAGAAAAAATTACAACCAAGATACATAGATAGTCACCCCTCAATTACATATACGTTATTGGATTTGCAGTTGAATAGTTAATATTCAATAGTTATCAGGATCAACACTTCCCAACAAGGATTGGGCAGCAAGCCAAGGATCAACATCCCCTCCTCCACTTTTGTGATTTTTCTTTATGTCAAGTTCTTAAACTCCCATTTGGTAATATTTACGTTTATAATTTTTTGTTTATGTTTACAAAAATTTAAAAAACAAAAAGGGGAAACCTATTTGGTGTTTAATTGTTTTCTCCAAAAAATGGAGATTAACTAAATTTTGATTTTTTGTTTTTGTTTTTGTTTTTGTTTTTGTTTTTGTAAATATTTTTGGAATGTGTGATATATAAGTATTAAATAACAATATCGATGTGGATTAATACATACGGAATGTTTGTGATATTTGGTTATGACCTATTGTGGTGTTGGTTATGATTTGGTTATATATATTGTGGTGTTAGTTATGACTCGTTGTAACGTTGGCTATGATATTGCTTTGGTTAAGATCCAAAAGATCTTTGGTCATACCTTATGACTCATTTTTTATTTATTTAAATTATGACTGAAACGGATTCAGTTATAATCTTTACAGTAATTAACCCTCATAACTTACATCTGGTACACATCCTTCACCGTAGCATAACCCGTCTACAAATCATACCATGCAAATATATATATATTACAATAAAGTATAATGGTTTTTGAAAATGTCTATTTTTTATATTTAGTTAGAATGGTTGACATCAATCCATCTATGAGATTAACGGTTGGATTTGCTTGACCAAAAATAAACTTCTTGCCCAAAGAAACTTCAACACTTTCCTAGCATATTCATGTCCTTTTTTTCTTTTTCCGTTCTTTTTCTCTATTCGTTCTTCCTAACCATTGGCAATTCACTCACCATCTCTTTCCTTCTTTTTTTTTTCCCTATATAAAAGGTAGGATTCCCTGTTTGTGTAAATTTAAATGAGTTGACTATAATAATTGATTGCCCTATATTTGTTCTTTATGTTGTATTTTCACTCCTAATAGAAATTGCTTATTTTCTCCTAGAATGTGTTCATGAGTTTGTAAATTTCGGACTATTTTCTTGTTGGACTTTCAGTTTTGGGGCACTTTTTCATTTTGCACAGTGGTGATGGTGCGAGAACCCATTCCTATCCCTTCCCTACCATCACATAAACCTCTATCTCTCTTGCCATTGTTCGTAGCTTGGCCAAAGGCAGAAGTGATAGTGGATGAGAGAGTTCTTATATATATATATATATATATTTTATATTGTTTTTAACTATTTTCTTTTCTATTATTTTTTAAGCCTTTTGTTTATTTATTTTTTATTTTTTTTGTGCTCATTTTAGCATGGCGATGGTAGTTGTAGATTCAACTGGTGGATCCGATGACGATGACAATGGAATATCTATGTTCTTGACTAAACGTTACTTTGACTATATACTTTTTAAAATAAGTTTGGAGTTCACTCTACCATTTTTTTGTTAGACCATTTTTTTTTCCTGATTGAAGACCTCAATTCAAGAATTAAGTTAAGGTTATTTTTTTAATCAGTTCTAAAACTCAATTTTGATCATTTGGTTGTGTACAATATTTGTTTAACTCATCTAAAGTAAATTGTGATTACATATAAATTGAGAATGAAATGGGAAGAGATAGGTCAATTGTATGAGAGTGATTGATTTTAAGTGGTGTCAAATTTGTTATGAGTGCCTTCTGACATAAGTAATGCACTAGTATATATAAGAAGAAGAAAGTTTTTATATAGGGTTATTCTCTAATTAATGGACAAAATTTGAAAGGTATTCCCAAATTGATCATTAAAATTATAAAAATGAAAATGAAAATGAAAATAGGTGAGAACCAATAATGTGACGACACGTATATTTTTACATTATAAAAATTCATGATTTTGAGAAAAATAGATTGACATTTTTGTCAACAAGGACTTTACAACGTTTTTACATATATAATAGTATAGATATAGAATTTCTCATATATATAGGGAAATCCTATAATGTACACCCCCTTTTGGGATGTGCACCATATACCTAGTTATGACGTTTATGATTTTTGGGTATGACTCATTGTATTGCAGGTTATGACTCATTATAGTGTTAGTTATGACTCAGTTATAACTTCTCGTGGTTTTATTTTGGTTATGATAGGAGAAGTCTTTGGTTATGCCTTAAGTGGTGTTTGGCTATATAACCCTTAGTTATGACTTGGTTGACTCATTATGATATTAGTTATGATTTATTGTGATTATAATTTTAGTTCTGATAGAAAAGGTTTTTGGTTAGGATTTAAGTGGTGTTTGGTTTATGACCCATTTTATTTATTTTTAATTATGACTTGAAAATGATTTAGTTATGACATGTGTGATATCAACACCACAAATATCATAATTTACATATGTACACACCCCCATATAAGAGAGAGAAAAGAATATGATAAAGAAAAGAAAAGATTAAACATAAATATAAAAAGAGTAATATTAGGCTTCATGAAAGAAATATCATGAAAAGTTTCACAAAAATTCTCCATTCTTGGATATGTGATTGCATAACACAATAAAATATCACAAACTAATCTAAGGGTGGAGAATTTTCATAAAGCTTTTCATGGTATTCTAACCTTCATACCATGAAAAATTTCATGAAAATTCTCCATCATTGAATATGTGATTGCATAACACACAATCTAACATGAAGAAAAGAATATGACAGAGAAAAGAAAAGATTAAACATAACTATAAAACAGAACATACCTTTGGAAGTTGTATCATTACACTTTGACTGAAAGGTCACGCCAAGCGTTCCTAATCAACATTTTTAGCAAACAATACTCTCACACTCTTTTTTCATAATGATTCAGGTAGCCTTTTGTTGTCCCTTTATCGTGGAATCTGCCAGGAAAATTAAAGAACAGCAATAGACAATGGAAACAATTGGCTGGAAGTGCTGATTAGGAATGCTTCGAGTGACGCAGGAATATTAAAAAGGACTCACAAGGACCCAAGCTTCGAGTGACGCAGGAATGTTAAAAAAGACTCAATCTTTCCTAATCAGCACTTCCAGCCCATTGTTTCCATTGCTTTCTTGCTCTTCTTTAATTTTCCTGGCAGATTCCACGATAGAGGGACGACAATAGGCTACTGTAATCATTTGTAGAGTGAGTATATCCCCCAAACTACATGGTATTTCCTCGAGATTGTCACACGATTCCAACCATAAGTGATGAAGACTTGGAAAGTGACTAGAGCAGGTGATCCATCGCTCAACATTGAGGTACTTCAGTTTCAAGAATTTGAGTCGAGAAAAACCCCCATCAGTTGTTGCCCATTGCGGTCCCCAGCAAGCCTCACTTTCTAATTTGAGAAGCTCAAGGTTGGGTAACAGCATCCCAAGGATTGATATCTCCTTCCACTTTGTACCTGTATTTCTCAAGGTTAGCCTCTTAACATTTGTAGGAAACTTAACCCCTCGAAAAGTGGTTGGCTGACTGCAAAAATTGTTGTATAGCTTCAAAGTCTCAAGGCGTTGTAAAAAGTCTAGATTAGGAAACATCCAATGCCCTAAATATGATATCATAGGCCCACGAAATCCTAGCTTTGTCAGATAAGGAGTCCTTGCCAATAAATCCTGAACAGCTCCACAAGGTTTTAAGTTTGTGATGGTTCGTAAGTTTTCTAATATAGAGGGATATCTGTGATCCATTGCTGAACTTAAAGACACAGAATATTTCTCTCCTTTAGTATAAAGATGCCTCAACTTCGGAATCTTCCACACATTACGTGACAGAGTAACCTCAGACACAGATGCAAAAAGAACAAGTGTTTCTAGGTTTGAGAGATTGGATATTGACAGCGGTAATTGAACTGAACCCCCCACCATAATTGCCAAATACCTCAAATTAACAAGTTCTATTAATTTTCTTGAAAATAAGCCATAGACACGCCATAAGTCCAATACTCTAAGAAGTTTGAAGGTCTCACAAATAAACAGCAAACCATTTAACACATTGTTCGAATATTTAGACCCATCTGAAGCATTAAAGCACAAGATTGACTGAACAACTACTGGGGAATAAGAGCCAAAGGAAACATGGTCAAAATATTCAAAGTCATAATTGATGCAGAGGCGACATTGAGTATTTGTTCTGTAATTGCATGAAGAGGAAGGATAAGCGACTTTATTATTGTGAGTCTGCTGTAGGAAATTAGTTTCCCTAGCTTTCTTCAAGCATAAATCACGCAAAACATCATGCATACGACATGCTTTAATTCGACCATCAAACCTTTTTCGAGCAACAATGACCAGATTTCTCTGAATTAGATCCATTAAGTAATCCTCCGCTACTTCCTCCAAGCTTTTCGGCCCAACTTTTTGTATAAACCCCTCAGCTATCCATAACCAGATTAATCTCTGCACAGAGATTTCTTGATCTTCTGGAAATGCTCCTAAATAAAGGAAGCATGGTTTCAAGTGACGAGGCAAGTGATTGTAACTCAGTGCTAGTGTGTCCAAGTACTGGTTTGGATCACTAACAATGTACGAGCTAACGCTTTGGGAAACTTGTTTCCACCACTCTTCTGTCTTCTTCTTTGCAAGAAGTCCTGCTATTACTACAATTGCAAGTGGAAGCCCTTCGCATTTTTTCATTATTTGCTTCCCAAATTCAATCAGTTCTGCAGGGCAACTTCCATTCTGAAACACCTTCCGTTGTAATAACTCCCAGCTTTCTTCTTCAGTTAGAAAACGCTGACAATGAGGATGGCAATTAGGTGACACATGCATAGCCACCGCTTTGAGCCGACTAGTAAACATAACTCTACTTCCATTGTTATCATTTGGTAAATATATTTTAAGATCGACCCAGGCACTAATATCCCATATATCATCAATGACGATGAGATATCTCTTTCTTTTTAATTTCTTGTACAATTTTTCACCTAACTCTTCATGGCTCATGTTTTTAACTTCCTCGATAAGGACATTACCAAAATGTAAAATGTCCAATAACATTTCTCTTTTTCTGGGTACTTGATAAACATAAGTCCATGCACGAATATGAAAGTGGTGTGTGATATAAGGATCATTGTACACTTTTCTGGCTAAAATTGTCTTACCGAGTCCAGGCATCCCAACAATTGGTATAATGTCTAGCTGCTTCTTCCCTCCAGCAAGTCGCTTTTTTATAGTCAACACCTCATCGTCAAAGCCCACCATAATTTCTTCCCCTACCATGGTTCTATTCCCCATAGACAGGCGGTCTCCATCAGAAGACTTTCCGGCTTCTAGGACTTGGATCTGATACATCTTGTCATAAAACTGCATCACTTCTACCTCGATGGGCCTAATCTGTTCCATGATATCACTGAGATTTAAGCAAAAACCAATTTTCTTATCCTTGTTGCTCTCCCTCAGTCTTACAAAGTTGGCAACAGCAGGGTGGATGATTTCTCCTGTCTCATAGGCCACGCCACTAATTTTTATCGCCAGGTTTTCAGCTTCGCTGTTCTCATGGTGCTTCTCCTCCACATCCTTGAGAATGGCTCCAAGGAATCTTAGCTGATTGTAAAGAGACTGAATTTGATACCTTTCATTTACAATCAAATTGTCCTTAAAGTTAATCAGCTGCTCCAGTTTCTTCAAGATAGAATCCATAGCAGTTCCATCCATCACTCTTCTCTCCGAGCCCGATTCCGGTGTTACTATCTCAATTTTTGTGGTCTAAAAAAGGATTAGATATTGGGGACTCGAATCAGAAAGACTTGTGGAAGCCAGAGTTGAATTTGTCCACAGGCTGTTGGAGAGACATGAATCTCAAACCCGATATGGGCCTGAGCCCGGATGGGCCGAGCCAAAATTTGACCCCTACCAAACAAGCACTTAGTAGATTGAATTGTAAAATTTGATTAACTTCAACTTTTAAAAAATTATTTTTCCATAAACAATTGTAACTAGTATAATCAAACAATATTCTAATTTATATATTTGACAAACAACCATTCATTACTTTTAAATAATTCACCAATTTTTTTTTTTCTTTTTTGAATTCTGTATAGCTTCATTTTTAAACTACTAATATTATAATGTAATATTTGGTTCACTAAAATAAAATTGAATTGAATGAAACAATCATCCATTACTTTATTCCCTCACAATAGTGAATAATGATTTCGTTTGTAATAGTTATTTAGGGGTATTTACACACAAGTCTTAATTTATGAACTCATACTCCATTAAGTTCTAACTAAGATTTTTTAGATCTTCAAATCCCATTAAATTTTTAATAGTCGGAATTGCCCTTTAAATAATAATTGTTCATCATTTATGATCATCTATAAAGGAACATGATGATTTGATATTTATTTTGATTTTCAAAATTTTAAAATATCAACTTTCAAATTGAAAAAACTAAAAAACAAATGTACAAAAATAAATAAATAAATAACCAGTGTGTTTGGTTTCAGTTTTCTAAAAATTGAGTTTTTGTCTTTCGTGTTTTTTGTTTTTAGTGAATATTTTTAAAATTTTAAGGAAATTATTTTATTTTTTGGGGTTTTTTTTTAGGGTCCATGGTATTAAGATTTTATAGTATAAAGGACATCTAATATTTTTATAATGTCTAAGGTTCCTCAATTTGATCCAGAGAAATTCTGGTCCAGAGAAATTCTCTGTTTCTCTCTAGAGAAATTTCATGGCTGAGTATTTCAAGCTTCCTCTCAAAGTAAACTCTCTAGATCAATGACAATATGAAGAAGCACACACCCTTTCTCAAAGAAGATCTGAAACTCTATGTCCTTAACAAATGCCATCATGAACAGAGAAAATTCAAACTCTATGTCCTTACTAGAGAAATTCAAATCCTTTACCAGAGAAAATTCAAACCAGAGAAAAATCAAAGAAAATTGAAACCAAAGAAAATTCGAGGGTAATCCAGAGAAAATTACCAAATTCAGAGAACATTCAAAGGTAATCCAGAGAAAATTGTCAAATCTAGAGAAAATTCAAGAGTAATCTAGAGAAAAATTAAGAGTAATCCAGAGAAAATTAAGAGTAATCCAATTGAGCACCCACTCACTGAGTCAACTCAAATCTAATCTAGAAAAAACATCATCTACGAATCAATCACCACTACGGTGAGGACAGAGAGAAAACTCAATCAGAGAAATTCTCTCCAGAGAAATTCCTAGATGAGAATTTCTCTGGAGAGAATGAGAGATGAAATCGAACAACATCAATATTGCTCTCCTTCTCAACAAGAGGGTTTGAAAATTTGATTTCACAAACATTGGGTTTTATACAAATTAAGCATTCTAGGTTCCAGCTCGAAACGAAAGAATTTCTCTGGTTTCAACCCAAAGAAAATTCAATTCAAATGAAAAAAAAATTCTGTTCACTAGTCCAAACACACACCATATATATACCACACGTACACACACAAATTCATTGAATCTGAAACTTGATCATAGAAGTACTCTTGTAGGCCAACAAGTATAAACCCATCTCCAATCCCAAGAATGATGAACTGAGGAGCTAACCAGAACACGTTCATAGACAGATAACCGACTCTCTCTACTCTACCAATCTCTCTCTACTTCTCTTAGCCTCTTTCGTTCCACTAATGCCGTTATAGCCATGGCTATAACTGGGAATACCATGCCAATGCTAATCCTCTAGAGGATTCTGATGCCTTGTTCGTTGTCGGTGGCTTTTCTGAGTGCCAGAACAAAAATCTTCTCATAGGCTGCGACACAGATTATCATTCCGATCGCGGAGAGTGTGTGAATGGAGGCAGGTGGGATCACAAAATTGTTCCCGATGTTTTGGTTCATCGTGCTGCTTTGTTTGACAAAGAAAGTTGAGGTTTGTGCCATACATAAACTGAAGAAGATGAGTGAGAAAGAGTCTCCAAACAGTGCCGACTGTTTTAGAGATATATATATATATATATAGTTTTAGAGAGAGAAAGTAGAGAGAGTGTGTGTTTGTGTGAGAAGATGACTTCATACAGTGTCGATTTTTCAGGTTAGAATAGAATTGGATATCAAATTTCTCTGTAGGGATCTTAGACATCATAAAATAATATTGTGGATCTCTTCCATTACTAAAAATGGGAGAGGGATCTTAGATTAATTTTTCCTTTATTTTTTTAGATGCACCTTACTTAGATTTTTCTAAATAGTAAAATATTTATGAAAAAATATTTTTAAATAATAATAAATACACAAAAATACGAAAAATGCATTGAATTTTCATATTTCTTGTGTATTTTTTGGTATTTAATGTATTTTTTAAAGTTTTTTTTACCAAATATTATACTTTTTAAGTGTATTTATGTTAGGTGTGTCTAAAAATTAAAAACAACTGCTTAAAATATTAAAAAAATTTATTGAAAACATTAAAAATACAGAAAATTAAAAAGTAAAATTTTCTTAAAACTGTTTTTTTGAAAACCATAACCAAAATGGTTTTTTTGTTTTTTTGACAAAATTTTAAAAAACTAACTGAAAATTTTGTGTTTATAAAGGAGCGGGATGATGGAACATTGATGTGCAGAATTGAAAAAAAACACTTTAAAAAAAAAAAAATGATAATTTATCAATTTTAAAACTGGAAAAAACTAATAATATTTTTGATTTTATTGGATAGTTGAATCAAACTAATAAATAGAATGGCAAAAACGTTTAGTCTTATTGCAGTCGGTTTCTCGTTGCTCCTTGGAGGGGTTTAGTCTTCTCGGATACGATAGCCCTACAGTTCGGACTCCCGTGGTTTTGAATCTAGTTTCACAAGTGCAATGTGAAATAGAAAAACACAAATGAGAGTCCAAATCCAACAAATCTTTAGAAAATCCATTTATCATCGGAGATGCCGAAAATGGACTGCATTGCCAGCTTTTAGAGTTGCCACCTAAATAATTTTGAGAAATTTAAGAAACCTTATGACTCGTGCCAAAGGCCACTTGTCTGTTGTAACCAAAGTTGTCATAGTTCAGGAACTTAAGTATGAGAGGGGAGGGTCATGAATTGAGCACCCCACTCACCTGATCAAAGATCGGCCTCTACTAATTATGATGTGATTTTTATTTATATTACATGCTCATGTTCTAATTGTTATACTAACTTTACTATGTGAGACACACAAATATAGACCACGTTGTTTACTTTGGAATGTTTTAATTTCAATGTTTGTATGAAAAGTGTTTTGAATATGTGCTACTTGAAAAAGCAAGCTCATGCGTACATCAATCAAAATCATTCCAACTTAAGCGAAATAGCCTCTAACCATAGGCATTCAAAGAGGTATATTAAATAAGCACTTAGCCTCATGGTAATATGCTTGATATGGAAACACAAACATACATGGAATATGCTAAAGCAAAAACGCTCACCTAGTACTCAACTGAGGCAAGCCAAAGAGAAGAAAATAATTAGAAAAAGATGTTCCTGAGTATGCAAAATGACTAATGCAACACATATAAAATGCAACTACTAGGTTCGGTTTATTTTAACATGTCATACGGATCAACTTAAAACATGCGGCAATGCACGTATTCAAGTAAGTACGAAATGACAACAATGTTAGAATGATGAACCGAACCCAATGCATGCAAAACATGGATACGAAGTATGGCAATCATATGAGAATGGAAAACATGATGCTACCATGGTAAGCATATAAATAAAAGGGAGAAGGAAATGGGGGTTGGAAGACATACAAATATTACCAGTGTTACAAATTTGCCCTCGCACAAGAGGGTTCGAATGAATGTCCTAATTAGCTATTTCACTAATTATTACAACACAATTGAATTAACTTAATTAACTAGCTATTACAAATTCAAATGAAGCTAACTAATTAATTATGCATACAACTATTTAAAGCATTAATTTAAGGGACTCGAATAGCGAGGAACCATACACACACAACTGAGAACATTCTCTCGAAACCTCTCTGTTTGCTGCCAGAATTTGTTCTGTTTGCGGTCAGAAAATTATTCTTTTTTGGCCTTGGATTCTGCTCTGTTCTACTGTGAAAATGACACTGCTTGTGTAAAAGGGGTGGTCGACTGACCTTGAAAAGTGGTCATCTGTACAGAAAGGTGGCCGATTGGCCACTATTTTTGAGTACTGCCCTGTGTAGATGCCCCAGTTTTGACCGCTCGTAAGACTTAGGCACTTTATTTTGAGAACTCGATGATGATGATTATATTGTGTACGTGGTTTTAATTCTCAATAAAAGAATCCAAGTTCGAGCTCTAAACAATTCTAACTTGCCGTACCCACTGTATTTCTACCCCAAAAAGTCAGTTTGTACCTGCATTGAACCTGAAAGTGAGGAACAGTGGGCATACATTGACCTCCGGCCGTACATCAGTGACCTTCGACCGGAGACACCAAAGTCTGACCAGACCTATTGACTTTTCATGTAGTTTGTACAGCAATCTGCCAGCTGCTCGATTCTGCAAATATTTTGAGTAGTAGCTCAAGTTCTATAAATACGGGGCTCATCCTGATGTTAGGGGGGGTTAAGAAAACAAGATTAAGAGTTAGAGAGAAAGAAACAATATCAAGAGTTTAGAAATATCTTAGAAATATCCAAAAAAATATCAAAGCTACAATTCATCTTTGTCCTTCCATAAGCTCTCATATCAGCCTTGAAACTCTCATATCATCCATACATACCATACAAGAGCTTGAACTTGGAACTTGATTTGAGACTTGAAGATCATAACTCAAACTTGAGGGTACTTTGGAATCAAGTTTGGTTTACAACAAGAACACCTTCTCTATAAGAGGTAAAGCTTCCTTTGTTTTATTTCAATCTTTGTTCATCTTATTCTTGTGTTTTCATACTATTTTGGGACTGTTTTAAGGGCTGAAACTTGTGATTAAAAGCTACCCAAAGGTAGAGAGGTTAATCACCCTTGCTTGAACCTTATTCCAAATTTTTATCCTTGTGTTTCCCACTTGTTTTCTCTAATTTTTGCCACTGTTTTGGGGCTGATTTGGGACTGATTTGGGGCTGTTTTTCAACATCTAAAATATGTGATTTGAAGTTATAAAAGTGGAGGGGGGTTAGCCACCCTTCCTTAAATTTGTTTACTAGCTTGAATTTATTCACCTCTTCTAGCTTAAATTGTGCTATTAGGGACTGATTAATTTATGTCAATAATTTTTACTTTAATATTATGTTTGTGTTGTATTTACCAATTAATCAACTTTGCATAATCATCTCGGCAACCTCCTTCATTTCTTTGCTTATTTCGATTAAAAAGTTGTCAAAAATTGAGATTGTTATTCAAGTATATGAAAGAAATTTTTCCATGCTTAATGGTTTAATCTTTTTCAGAGGTTCATTAGCAACGACATAAAACTTTTTTCATGCTTAATGGTTTAATCTCTTTGGAGGTTCATTACCAAAGGCATATATCTTTCTTATACTAAAGCCAATCTTTTATTTTTTATTTCTTTTTATCATCGGTGTGTTTACTTTTAAGGGACTAACTTTCTAGTTAAACCTTTGGAAATAACAAAGGAAAGTTTCATTATAGCTTATTATCAAGTTTGGATTTCAAGTCATTATCGCTCACTTTGGGTTTTTCCTAAGTCGTTATCACTCTTTTGAGTTTGACTAGTCCTTGTTGCACATCTTGGGTTTGACTTGAAATCCCTTATCGCTTGTAAATGAGTTTGACTCTTCCTTTGTAATTTCCCCAAAGAAAATAAGGTTTATTTTCTCGAGTTAAGTTGATGCAGCCCATGGAGAAAAGAACAAAATGGCCCTAATCTGCCATCGGTGGCTGACAATGCATAGGGGTGGCCGACACCCTCCCCTGGTGGCCGACAAGTTCCCAGTGCCCCTCCTTTGAATTTTGATGTTGTTTTGTGTCCTTGTTTCTCAAGAAATGCAAGGAAAGCTCACTTTTAAGTTCCAATTGCCTTTGCGGAAGCTCTAAACCATGTCTTCAGAACATGATGTTCAGTGCTACTCAACATGCACAAGGTGTATCCTTTTAAAACATATTGCAACTCTTCTGAGAGGTAAATCGGAAGTTACGACTGAGTCGGTTTTATCAAAAATGTTTTTGTCATTGCATAGAATGTGCATCTCTTTATCGTTGCATGGGATGTGCATTTCACATAGGAATGGCAATGGGGCGGGGCAGGGCCGGGGATCACACTCCTCGTCCCGATCCCCGATGGTAGAAATTTCCCCGTCCCCGGCCCCGATCCCAGACGGAAAGTCTCTCACCACCCCCACCCCTGTCCCCTAATGGGAATCAGGTTTCCCCGACCCCGTAAATTCCCCGACCAAAATTAAAAAAAAAAAAAATGCAACAACAATTTGAGCTCAAATAAAATACAACAACAACAACAATCATATTCAGATCTGTCAACAAAAATAAAATACAACAACAATTTGAGCTTAGATTTGTCAACAAACACATATTCAGATCTCTTCAACATATATCTAACATATATATCAACAACAATAACAATCATATCTCTTCATCATCATCAACAGAACTCAGAGCTATACTCAACAGATCTGAGCTCAAATATTTATTCAACACTAGATTTAACATATATAGAACAGATCGAAACAGATATGAGCTAAAAAAAAAAATTAGGTGAGTGAGATGGAGAGACGATGGCTGAGGTTGAGGTTGAGCCTCGCCGCCGATTTCGTGCGAGGAGGGACAACTGCTGAGGTTGAGGTTAAGCCTCGCCGCCGATGCCGTGAGAAGAGGGGCGATGACGATCGGCGGTGATGAGAGGAGGGAGCTCGCCGCCGTGAGACCACCTACGTAGAGAGAGGGAGAGAGGCTGAAAACTTGTGCATAGAGAGAGAGAGAGAGAGAGAGAGAGAGAGAGAGGAAGAGAGGCTGAAGTTTGAGACTTAGAAAGGAAATGAAATGAATTAGGTGAGAGGAGAGAGACAGACTAACATATATATATATATATGGTGAATATTTCGGGGAATATGCGGGGATTTATACGGGGAAATTCGGGGCGGGGACGGGGCCGGGGTAACCTATTCCCCGACCCGAAAATGATCGGGGATTCAATTTTCAATACCATCCCCGGCCCGTGGGGAGTTTTTTTCGGGGAAAAACCGTCCCATTCGGGGTTGGGGGGTCGGGTCCCCGTCGGGCCGGTTTCAAATTGCCATCCCTAATTTCACATGTGATCTTGCATCACTTCTCACATTTGCATAGAGCATGCTTCAATTTCCCATTCGCATAGAACATGCATTTGGTATTCTGCATAGAACATGCGTCTAATCTTGCATAGAATATGCATTTTGTCCTATTGATCGTGCATAGAACATGCATTTTGTGCTGTTGCATTTGTAATGTGGCATAGAACATGCTCTGATTCTTGTCGCATAGAATATGCTCCTGTTCTCGCATGTTGTCCATAAAACATCCTTTAACATTGTGTCTTGGCTATTCGTCTTGCGTAGAACTTGCATTCTTACTGTATTGTATCTGTTAAGTTTCTTTCTTATGCAAGCACGATATTATATATACGATTCATTCAGAGGAGTTCCAGGTAGAATCACTTGTACCCTTCGAATCACCTCTTTTCCGCTTGCGTGCGGCGCGTTAGGATGTTTTGGTTGAAAACATTTCTGTGCATCCTGATGTTTATTACCTCCTTCGGTTACCCTCTTTTTAGTTAAAATCATTCGGGTGTGTCCCGGTGTTTACACCACTCCTTTTGGTTAAAAGCATTCGGGTGTATCTCGGTGTTTACACCACTCCTTTTGGTTAAAAACATTTGGGTGTGCCCCAATGTTTACACCACTCATTTTGGTTAAAAGCATTCGGGTGTGTCCCGGTGTTTACACCACTCCTTTTAATTAAAAACATTTAGGTGTGCCCCGATGTTTACACCACTCCTTTTGGTTAAAAGCATTCGGGTGTGTCCCGGTGTTTACACCACTCCTTTTGGTTAAAAGCACTCGGATGTGTCCCGGTGTTTACACCTCCTTTTGGTTAAAAGCATTCAAGTGTGCCCTGGTGGTTACACCACTCATTTTGGTTAAAAGCATTCGGGTGTGCCCGGTGTTTACACTACTTCTCTTGGTTAAACGTACTCGGGTGTGTTCCGGTGTCCATACCATCCTTGTTTTTTTTCGCGCGCGATGCGGTAGGATCTTGTTTGAGACCTTAGGTGCACTCGACGGTCGTTCTTCTCTTTTTCGCACGTCGCGTAGTTAAGCTTGCATAATTTTCTTACATCCTTTTCTGCATGAAATGTTGTTCGATCTGTAATTTTCACGCATGGCGTGTTTGCTTACTTCTTCTTATGATTGATATTGCTATACCTTGTTTCGATTTTGCTTGTATTGCATTTGCATTCAAATATTTCGTTACAACCTCATTGTATGATCATAAGTTATGTTCCTCCATCGTACATATCATTTGCATCTTGCCCCAGAACTACGTTGGTTTGATTCCTTGCAAAGGGATACGTAGGTAGCCTGCGGGCGTAACCATTTGTTTTGTCTTGTTTGTTTGCTGGTCCAAGTCTTCGGCCTTGTCAAAAATGGGTTGTCTCTGGGCTTTGACATTCGCTCTCGTCATTTCATGACTTCCGAGTTCTGTCAAAAAGGGGCAACTGTAGACACCCCATTTTTGACCGTCCTTAAGACTCAGACGCCATCGCTTGTGCACTCGATTATTGTGCTTTTTTATGTTCGTTTTGAGTGCTCGAAGTCCTCGGTGGAGTGCCTTGCCTTTAAGCCTTGAAACATTATCTGTTTTGTGCACTGTTTTGGACCAAGAGCTTCTTGTTTCAAGTCTGGAAGAGTAGGTGACCTGTCAGCCAGCCCCTTGGGCTGTCGGCCTGGGCTTGTTCTTGTTGGCTACTAGTGGTGGCCAACGACCACCAGTGTTGGCCGGTCAGCTATCAGTGGTGGCCGACGGCCATTAGTCTCTTTTTCCAGATATTTATTGACAACTGTGCCAGTTGTTGCACACTGAGCTGCATCTCCATAAACGTGTATGGAAGGATGTTCCTAAGCTCAAGACTTGTTTTTCTATATATAGGGGGGGTTCCTCCCCCAATTTTAGACCAAAAAAAATATCTCTCTCTCTAGCTTTCTCTCTCTCTTGATATTTTAGGCTTGGTTGCCTAGTTTCTCTATACTTTTGCATACCAACCCTTAATCAAACTTGACTATCTTTGAGCTGAGATTCCTTGGAGTCTTGTTTGAGATCTAAAAGGAGGTTTGAGCTTGAATTTGTGCCTAATTTTTTCTTTGCTTCAAAGGTATAACACTTACCTTGTTTAAGTTTGTTTTGTATACTTATTTTCCCATCTTTTTCAACTGTTTTTGGGCTGATTTTGAACTGTAAAAAACTTTGTTTTTGTGGCGTAAAAGTGTTGGTTTAAGTCCATTGTGAGTTAAGGGGTGGTCCACCCTTCTTGCTCCTTTGTTTGTTAAGCTTTTGTGCTATTATTCATCGCTTTAAAACCAATTTTTTTGGCCTTTTTAATCACTAAATTTCAAAGGTTTTCAGTGGTAAAAGCCTTATTTTGAAGTCCAAAATTGGAGGGGTTAGCCTCCTCTCCTTGTGTCTTGTTTGCATGCCTAGTTAGCCTCATGTATTAGCTTATTGTTTTAGTTTTTTGTGGCTTAAGTCCAGCATGTTTTAGACTATATTTAAGGCTGTTTTGCCTCTATTTTTGGTTGGTTAATTCATTTGATCCTTGTATGGCTTAGTTGTAGTGTAATTTCCTTCACTAGCTTGGTGTTTTAGGGCTTTAATCACCATTGTTTTGAGTTAATAGCATGTTTTAGTGTTGTTTTGTACTTAATTTCAGCACTTTAATCTCTGCAATCTCCCTCAATTCTTCACTCTTTTGTTTGCTTTGAAAGTAGTTTTAAACCCCTTGTTTGCCTAAGTGTAAAATGGAGGTGCTACACCTAATGGTTTAATCCCTTAGGGGGTTCATTACTAACAGTGTAACACCTCTTTCTTGCCCAAAGCTACTTGTGGTTTGAGCCACTTTTCCATTAGAGGACATTCACCAATGGACAATTGGATTAATGAATGGTTTGGTAATTAAAATGAGTAAACAAAATTGGACAAGTAAAAGAGGCAAGATAAGCATCTTTCGTGTTGCATTGCATGTATTCGAATCGGACGTTAATTCGAACATAAAGAAAATTGGACATTTCATACTTAAAAGTGATAAATTGTGCCACTTTCCTTGGTCACCACTGCCCTTGATCATGCATGATAAGGTGGTGGTCTTTTTGAGTCTTGTTTTGCATTTATTAAACTTGTACAAGCTTGGTTCCTTAGCCATCATGCATGGAAATTGCGTGATTGATGGTTTGAGGGCCAAGAGTTGTACTCATTTGAGCTTGTTTGATGATAAGAAGGGTAACAGTACAAACAATCCTTAAGAATACACTGCTTTGCCTCTGTTTTCTCTCTGTTGCAGCAAAAGCAAGTTCAGGACAAAAGTGGCCGACCGGCCACCAACAGCAGACGACAGCCACCAGAAGTAGCCGACCGGTCACCAATGGTAGCCGACAGCCACCATTGGTAGTCGATTGGCCATTAATGAAATTTGCGCAGTTTGTTGATAAGGTAGAGCAGAGGTGTTCTGGAAGTTGGCAGCATTGTCAGTGTTCAAATGTGCAAACAGAGGCGTTCAGTGGCAAGGCGGTGGCTTTTCAGATGGAAACCGAGCATGCATGGGCCTCCCTCGCTTCCCGCCATTAGCTAATTAGATTAATTAGCAAAAGTTGAAATACATGTTGTAACTATTTAAGTAGAGTAGTTAGTTAATTACTTCATATTGTAATTAATTAGCTTAATTGCTTTGAAATTAGTTAGTTAAGTGTTTAGCTAATTAATTTGATTTGTAATATTTAATTAGCTTAGAATAGTTAGTTAATTCGATTTGTAATAATTAGTTAGCTTAATCAGCGTTGCTAGTTAGTTAGCTTATTCATTCGAACCCTCCTTCGCGAGGGCGTAATGTTGTAATAAGTGTGCGTGCGTGTGTGTATGTCTTCCAACCCTGCGTCTTTCTCCTTTTTATTTAATCGCTTTTGATGGTTAGATTAGGGACATGTTTAAATTAGCATATCGCATGCTTGCATCCATTCATCATGTTTTGCACGCACCGAGGCTCGGCTCTGCTCATCATTCAAACTGCATTGCAATTTCAATATCTTCTTTGAATACGTGTTTTATCGCATGTTGTTCAAATCGATCCATATGCCATATTAGTACCCGAGCCTATTAATTGCATTATTGCATGTGCTGCATTAGACATCTTATATAGTTAGGATCATGTATCTTTCTAACTAGTTTCTGTTTTAGCTTGGAGTACCAGGTAAGCTTTTATGCTTTAGCTTACTTGTTAAACTGTTTGAATGCCTGTGGATGAAGGCTAGTTGTTTGAATTGGAACAATTCAACAAATGTGTATTTTAAGTCCACTTTGTCGAGTGGCATATCATGTTTTAAGCCCACTCTGTTTGGTGGCAAATCCGCATCTTTAAGCCCACAGGATGGCAAATTCAAACCATTTTCGCAAACAAACATGAGTTGAATGGTTTCAAGTCTTACAAACTAGTCTATACTTACTTGTAACCGAAATAAGAACGTATAATGTTTATAAAGCGCATATCATGATTAGTAGTGGCAAATCTTTGATCGGGCAAGTGGGGGTTGCTCATTTCATTATTTGATTTAAAATCAATTTTGGCATTATTTGATTTAAAATCGATTTTCCAAAAGGTTTGCCGGATTTGGACTCTTTGGTGATTATCAGTTTCACATTGCACTTGTGAGACTAGATTCAGAACCACGGGAGTCCGAACTGTGAAGCCTTCTTTTCAAACCTTTTTCGAAAGGCGGGGCGCGGAAAAAGGTGAGTCCACACCACTGTTTTTCATTTTTTGAGGGTTGTTTTGGGGTTGTTTAAATGGTTTATGCTTTGATTAGCTTGGTTGTTGTCTCATAAGTTTGCCTCCATAGCTTGTTGTATATTGTGCTTAGCTTTTCTTTAAGCCATTTCCATGTTTAAGGACCTCATTTTAATAATCAACTTGCCATTCATCTCTTTCATTTGAGAGTTGTCTCAATCGGTTGATGGTTATTCAAAATGTGAACTAGTGATTTATGCCTAATGGCTTAATCTATACGGAAGTTCATTGCCAACGGTGTAGTCTCTTTTTCACATTGAGAATCACCTCCCATTTGACATATTTCTCATTTAGTGGACGTAACAATCATCTTGGACTTGATGGATTAAAGGATGGTAAAGACTAATGAATTTGGCTTAAAATGAATCAACTTATGTAAAGAAAATGAATATCATACTATGCATATGCATGAAGTCTCGGGTGTCACAGACTATGCTTGAACACTCGGTGATTACCCTTGTTTGTGTTCGTCTTGAGTTCTCAGAGGTCTTGTAACAACCCTCATACTGTTTACCGGTTAATGACTGATTAACTGCTAATTACTGTTAACCGAGACTGATTATGACTGATAGTTGAACTGATTAAAGTACTGAACTGACTGACCGAAATTGAAACTGAATTGAATGAATACATCTGTTTGAATTGCATTTTATCTGGTGACTGTTTGTTTGATTTGTTTGTGTTTTATGTTTAAATTGATAATTGAAGGCCTTATCGGTGACCGAACCGGGAATTGATTGATATTTTATGATCATCATAATTAATGTGATTTTATAGTGCATTTATCTGAAAACTGATTAGGTACGATTAAATTAGATTAAACATTGATCAATTGCAAACTTTGACTTATTTACCAAACTGACCCCTAGTGGACCACTACACCAAACTTTGTTTAAACCTTAGCCTTGCTTTGCAAAACATTTCCTCAGCTTCTTTGAGCACACCACCGAACTAGAGAGAGAGGAAGTGAGAGAGTTGAATTGTTCTAGAGAATTGGCTTAGTCAACTTGGAGAATTGCTTGCTAATTGAAGTATAGATTGCATATTTGAGCTCCTAGTCTTCTAATTCAAGCTCTAGGTAAGGATTTCATCTTCTCATTCTTGTGTTTGAACTAATTCTTGCATGGTCCTTGTTAAATTGTAGAGCAAAGTCATGTTTTAGTTCATACATGTTGATATAGAGCATAATTCATGCTTGCATGTGTTCTTGGTTGAATTGGAGTTGAGTTCATGGCAAAATGGTGCATGCATGTTCATAATTTTGTAATGGTCCATGTTTTCAACTTGTTTTTGGATCAATTGGCTCCTTAGA
>NW_021025892.1:2228590-2323097 GCF_004153795.1 Camellia sinensis
CATTGCATGGTTTTGGAAAGAGATGTAAAATGTTTTGGCATGAGCATTGTATATGCATTCACCTTGTAATTTACTTAAGCTTCATACACTGTGTTAGAGTATCTCTACTGGGTTTTGGCTCACCCTATGCGGAAAATAATTTTTAGGTGCAGATGATATGCCTTACCAAGGCTGTAGCTTGGGAGGACTTAGAGCCGAGAGCTTCTTGTTTTATTTTTGTTGTATTTATTTTGTACAAGCCTAGAGCTTTGTTTGTATAGAGTTTAAACTCACTTTTGTTGTAACCAAGTATCGCCTTGGAAAGTTGTAGCCATTAGGACATTTATATATTTGTTTGATTGGCATCCTCTACGGTTTACTGTTACTGTTACTGTTACAGAGATCTCTGTCGGTTCCCTCGTGGAACCACTAGTGTTTACTGACTGATGGCCATCATTACTGTTCAGTCTTTTAAGACCTACTGTTACTGATATTCTAATGGATGTACCACATATGACTGTTTACTGTACTGAACAACTGAAATACTGATTGAATTTGAACTGTTTTCATTACTGTAAGGACATTCATTCTAAACCCCTTTACGCTTTATGTTATTCACTGGGCTTTAGCTCACTGCTCATATATATATGTAGGTGTTCAGGCACCAGACCGCAGCTAGGAGCGTCAGGGTTACTCCAGTTTTGTCAAGCCAGCCTTTGTGCCTCACTGCGAGGTTCCGAGCCTATCGTGCTAAGGCTTAGGGGTGTTTTAGAAGTCCCCCTTCTGTACTGTCTTACTGTTTTGTAATAACTAGATGAATTGTTTAGACTGACTATTTACTGTACTGTTATCAAGGGATTAAGTCCCTGTACTGTGTGACTGTAAATTTTGTATAAACTGTACTGTTTGTATATGTGAATGCATGAAATCTTTTGGCATGCAGACTGTCACAGCTCAATGGACATTATTTATTTACTGTTTTGGCTTCCGCCAGGCCCTATACTCTGTTTTGCTGTACCACTGTTCTGCAGGCCTTCGGTAATCTCGGATTACTAGCCGGTTACGGTGCTAAACCCATAGGGCCGGGTTTGGGTCGTGACAGGTCTCGGCTACATGCCTTGCCTCAGGATCTCTCGACTCGACTGTTCGGTGTTTGGTTTTGCACCAAACACTTGCGTTTTGCCTTTGAGGGGCAGGGAATGCCTTGTTAGGCATCCCCACACTCCACCGGCCATGGCTTGAGGCCACCGGCTGTGTTTTGTTTCCATCGGCCAAATATTTGGCCAACCGGCACTCTAGATGGCCGACCGGCCATCTATTTTGGTCAAATTGCATTTTTGGCTGGCCAACCACTATTCATCTGCTTTTACAGATATTTTTGTGCCAGCTGTGATAGCTGGCACCCACCTTTGCTCCCCTCCATACACGTGTATAGAGGGATCTCTCTCTTAACAAGCTTGTTTTGGAAGCTTTACAAGGGAGAGCTCTATAAGAAGAGGCTTCCTCTTCCTCTATTAGGTTAGAAAACATTTTTCCAGAGCTTGAGCCTTAGAGTTAGGGTTTACATATATCCTCCATCTTTATATCTCTCTCTCTCTCTCTCTTGTGTTTAGTGTGTGCTTAGTCTTATTATTGCTCACAAACACCCACCATTACACCTTACCTTGGCTACTGAGATGCTAGGGCTTGTTCTTGGAGGTTTTGGGCTGATTTGAACCTAAAGAACCAGCTGGTCCACCATTTTGAAGAGGGTCTACAAAGGTAAGCAACTTGTCCCTTTTTACCCCATTTTTGCATAGCTTTTTCACCTATCTTGCAACTGTTTTTGAGCTCGGTATATAACATACAAAATTTCTATTTTTGCTTCCTCTAAATAGTTGTTTAAGAGTGTTTTATGGTTTGAGGTTGTTTGACCCCTCTTAAGCCTTGTTAGGCTCCTTTTTTGTGCCATTTTGGTGAGCTCCGGGACCATTGTGTTTGGGCCTCCTCACCACTGAAATCTTGAGGGATTTTAGTGGTGAGGATGGTGCCTTGAGATCCCAAGAAGGAGAGGGCCACCCCCTCTCCTTGTTGTCCTTGAAAAGGGCCATTTTTGCGTCTTTAGTGAGCACCATGTTTAGGTTCATGTTGAACATGCCTTGACTATTTTTTATGCTTATTATGTCATAATATGGCATTGTGTTATGTTGGTTTAGACACACCTTGCATGCCTTGCATACATGTCTTGTAATGCCATCATTTAGCCTTAACATGCCTTATGCTTTGAGCCTTTGTTCTAGCATGTTTTTGGCCAAGCTTTGTGAAGCTTCCATGCTTGTTTTGGTATGCTTGAAGTCTGTTTTAGGTTGCTTTGGTCGACCATGGCATGCTTTGTATAGCTACCTTGCATTTTGGCTTGTTGGCCTTGAGTTTTGGACCATGTTGCATGCTTGGCTTGTCTTTGTTTAGTTGGTTTGAAACCATTTCTAACATGATTTTCAGAGCTTATGTGCATGCCATTAGTCCATGTTTGCATCTTCTTAAGTGTGCTTAAGAGTTGTTCTTTGTGCCTAAGTGATGGACCATGTTTATATGCATGCTTGTATGTGTATTTGGCTCCACTTCCTCAGCTTTTGGCTACTATTTTGGGCTTAGTATAGAGCTGTCCAATTAGTGCAAGTCCCTTCTTTGCATGTTGTTGCATGCTCTCCTTGTATGTTGTTGCATATTTGTGTGTGGTTGCATGATTGAATGAAGTCACATGCTTGCTTGCGTGCTTGAACACCCACATTGTGTCTTGCATACTTATTGGTTGCATTACTTCATGCCTTACATGCCTTGCATGATCATTATATGCCTTGTATGTTTCTTTGCATTTCCATGATTGCATGCTAGCTCATATGCCTAGGTTGCATCACATTTGCACGCATGCTTAACCTCTTGAATTGATTGTGATAGAGGTTGAGCCCGTTGTTTGTTTATGTGCATTTCACTTCACATCGAAAATGCACAACTTGGTTTCTTGGGCCATCACGCATTGAAATGCGCGATTGATGGTCCGAGAATCGAGAACCATGTCCCTCTGAGTCATAAACATGATAAGGGATGCGTTGGTGCATACATTTGCTTGAAATGCATTATTATGCCAAGTTTTGCCCTCTGCTGCTGTCAAAAACAGGTTCTGCAGGAAGTTTTGGCCGGTCGACTAAATACAGTGCCGACCGGCCATCCATTGTTGGCCGATGGATCAATTTGTGGTCGGTGATCATTTCCCTTGGCCGGTGGTGTTCCCCCTTAGCCGGTGGTGTCCCACAGCACTCAAAGAAGCAATGCTGGGACTTTGGCAGTCTTCAGAGGAGCAGAGCAGGGAAAACAGAGGCAGCTTACACATGGCAGTGGCTTTCGAGTGGAGCCGAGCGCGCATTGCATTGGGCCCTCTTCCCGAGGCAGTTTACTTTTTAATTAGCTTAGTTAATTTGCTTAGCTAGTTAATTGGTCTGTAATATTTAATTAGCTTGTAGGTTAATTAATTTGTATTATTCTTTCGGTCCCTCCGAGTGAGGGCGTATTTGTAATAAGCGTGTGTGAGTGTGTGCATGTCTTCCAATCCCACGTCTTTCTTCCCTTTTATTTACCCGCTTATGATGGTTAGACTAGGGCATATTTAAATTAGCATACCTTATGCTATGCATGCGTGCATCCATCCATTCGTCTTACATGCACCGGGCTTGGCACATCATGCAAACTGCACTTGTATTTCAATTCCAAGTTGAGTACTTGTTAGTTGCAGCATTTCACATGCCATCTTTAGGATAGCCGAACCTATTCTAGCTGCATCCCGCATGTGTTGCATTAGTCATCTTAACATGAACTAGGATCATGCATATGATTACTAACTAGTTTCTGTTTTGGCTTGGAGTACTAGGTGAGCTTTTATGCTTTAGCATACCGCATGAGTGTGAGTGTTTTACATAATAGCATGATCACCATGAGACTAATTGCTTATGTGATATAACTGCTTGAATGCCTGTGGATGGAGGTTGAGTTGTCTAAATTGGAACAATGCATTGAACACGAGTTTTAAGCCCACTTGAGAATGGCAAAACCATATTTTCTAAGCCCACTTGAGGGTGGCAAAATTCATGTCTTAGCCTACTTGCGGGTAGCATCATCAAACCATTTTCAAACAAACAAATATGAAATGTTTTGTTCCAATTTAGGCGACTTGGTCTATACTTGTTTACTGTGCGCACAACATAGTAATTCTAGGCTAATAACCGGAATAAGAACATATAATGTTTTCAAAACAAGATATCACAGTTAGTAGAGGCCGATCTTTGATTGGGCGAGAGGGGGTACTCATAGCTGACCTTCCCTAATCGTACCCAAGTTCCCGAGCCGAGGCAACTTTGGTGATGACGGATACGCGGCCTTAGGCAAACGAGTCAGGGTTTCCTAAATTCCCCCAAAATAAAATATTTAGGTGGCGACTCTGTATCCGGCAAAGCAGTCCATGTTTGGCACTTCTTTTCTAAAAATCTGTTTTTCTCAAAACGATTTGCCAGATTTGGACTCTTTGGTTCAAGATTAAGAACCGTAACAATTGAGTCCGAACTGTAGAGTGAGGCCCTTACCGGGGGCCCGTCTACAACTGGTTGTCCCCTAACAATATCTCCGGATCTGTAAAGTCGCCTTACACGAGTCCAGAGTACTTAGCGGGTATCTAAACTATCTAAAGCAATTGTGATAAACTATATTGCAAAAAGAAATAAAGCAGAAGGAAAACAAAAATCAAAAATCGTACAGCACCTCAGCTCAGATGTGAACAACACACAGATGTAATCATAAGCTATAGAACTGCACTCAACATTGATTTCTGCCCCCAAAATCTGATACCCAAACTTTGCAACTGATATGTACATTCCTGTAGAGTTTCACTCTAAAAGCACATACTAGTTAAGTAAGAGCCAAAACACCCCTATGAGGGGGTAGGGTTACCCTGTCCTAGTTTTGTCAGGAACTAGGGTTCACTATTCAAACAAAAGTGTTTCACATAATCCTAGATTCGGGTAAGCATCTTGTTCTAGTTTGGAACAGTCAGTACGGCTTTTGATATCCAACTAGGTTAAATGGTCAAAAAAGTTACCTCAGCAAGACTACCTAATATACCTCTCGCACCTAACACCGAAAAGTGAAAGGCGAATCAAACGGTACAACAGTAATCCAGGTCCAAGGGTTGTGTTCCCATCATGACAGAACTTGTGACCGGTCAGCCTTCAGCCAATTGTCCAGGAATAGCAGATGGCAAACATAGTGACTTAAGTGCACCAATGGCAAGCTTTTCCAAGCAAGCCTCCAGCCAATTGTCCAGGAATAGCAGATGGCAAACATAGTGACTTAAGTGCACCAATGCAAATGCAAATGCAAAGAAACACATAAGTGTAGATAAAATGTCATATCATGAGTTCGAGTCAAGTTCTCTAAATTCCCTAGCAGAGTCGCCAGAAATTGTAGCTCGACTTTTTTGCACCCCCTTTCAGAAGCTCAGAAGAAAGCCTTACAGTTCAAACTCCCGTGGTTCTGAATTTAATCTCACAAGTGCAATGTGAAATTGATAAACACCAAAGAGTCTAAATCCGAAAAATCGTTTAGAAAATTGATTTTGAATCAGAAATGCCAAAATTGGACTGCTTTGCCAGATACAGAGTCGCCACCTAAATATTTTATTTTGGGAAAATCTAGGAAACCCATGACTTGTGCCAAAGGACACGTGTCCATCATCACCAAAGTTGCCTTGGCTTGGGAACTTAGATACAAAAGGAGAAGGTCATGAATTGAGCATCCTCGCTCACCCGATCAAAGATCGGCCTCTACTAATCATGATAAGATTTTTATCAACATTGTATGTTCTTGTTCTGGTTATTATGCTAGCATTACTATGTGATGCGCACACACACAAGTATAGATTAGTTTGCTCAAATTGGAACAATTCACTTTCATGTTTGTTTTTTTAAAAGGGATTGAATTTGCCACTCAAGTGGGGTTAAAGTTTGTGAATTTGCCACTTTAACAAAGTGGGCTTAAAACATACATTCGTTGAATCATTCCAATTCAAGCAACAAGCCTTCATCCACAGGCACTCAAACAGTTTATCAATTAAGCACTTAGCCTCATGGCAAGCATGCTAATCATGGTAGTCACTCACACTCATGCAAGTATGCTAAAGTACTAAAAACTCACCTAGTACTCCAAACCAAGAAAAGAAACTAGTTAAAAAAATGCATGTTCCTAACTATGCTAAATGACTAATGCAACACATGCGAAAAGGCAACTAATAGGCTCGGCTACTAGTATGGCATATGGATCAATTTAATAACATGCGGTCTAAGAACGTATTCAAAGAAGTATTTAACTAACAATGTAGTTAGAATGATGAACTAAGCCTTGGTGCATGCAATACAAGATGAATGGATGAAAGCATAAGGTATGCTAATCGAAACATGATGCCCCTAATCTAACCATCAAAAGTGGATATACAAAAGGAAGAAAGACGTGGGGTTGGAAGACATACACATTATTACAACATTGCGCTCTTACGAAGGAGAGCCTGAATGAATAAACTAGCAAAGCTAAACTACTGAACTAATTATTACAAAACTGAATAAAATAAATCAACTAACTATCTAAGCTAATTAATTAAGAATTTAACTAGGCTAAGCTAATTAAATATTACAACATAAACAAATTTAATTAATCTAAACTAATTAAATAAGTACAAACAAACTAATTAGCTACAACTAATTAATTACAAATAAATGATTTAATTGTTAATTAAACTAATTAACTAATCTTGGGAAATGAGAGAGGCACATGCATGCTCGGTTTCCACTGAAAGAACATCTGTTGTCTGCCCTCAGTTTCCTTCCCCAGATCAACTCTGCCATGCTTCACAAGCACACTGCTCAAAATTCATTGGTGGCCGGCAGGCCAGAAGTGATGGCCGGCTGGCCACCATTAAGGGGTTGTCGTCCAATAGTGATGACCTGTCGGCCAGTAACAGTGGACGGCCGGCCACCGATGACACACAAACAGGGCAAAGAGAAAGTATTCTCATAGGTTGTTTGTACTCTGTATCCATCCTTATCATCAAAACATGCTCAAAGGAGTGATACACTTGGTTCCAAAACCATCAATCAAGCAATTTCATTGCATAATGGCCAAAAAACCAAGGTGTACAAGTTTAATAAATGCACAAACAAAACCAAAACCATCACCCTATCATGCATGATCAAGGGCAATGAAGACTTAGGAAAGTTGACACATTTCATCACTTTGAGTATGAAATGTCTCAATTTTCCTTGTGTTCAAATTAACATCTGATTTGAAGCACAACAAGACACAACCAATTTCTTAGCTTGCACCATTTTAGTTACAACTTTTAGTTACTCATTTTAGATTACCATTCCATTCTTTAACCAATTAAGTATATTGGTGAGTAATCCTCTAAAAGAGAAGGAAGCGTCAAACAAATGGTGGTTTAAGCCAAGAGAGAGGTATCATGACGTTGGTAATGAACCCCCCAAAAAGGATTAAACTATTACGCATGAGCCTCAATCTCAAGCGTAAACAACCCTAAGATTGAAATAATCCTTAAAAAAAATAAAAGAAAACAAGAAATGAGAGAGATTGCAGAGATTAAAGTGCTGAAATTAGGTGACAACAGCACTAAAACATGGCAATCAACTCAAACAAGTGGTGTCTAAAGGCCTAAAACACCAAGCTTGTGAGGACTATTACACTAGAGGCGTGCAAAACAAGACTCAAATGCAATAACCAGCCAAAAACAGAGACAAAACAGTCTAAAATAGAGCCTAAAACATGCTGGAATTAAGCTACAAATGGCTAGAAAATAAAGCTAACATATGGAGCAACTAGGCTAGAAAACAAGACACAAAGAGGGGAGGCTAACCCTTCCAATTTTGGATTTCAAAACATGATTTTTATCACTGAAAATACTCTGAAATTCAATGCTCAAAAGCCCAAGAAAAGATAGTTTGAAGGTGGGAAACAAAGGTGGAAAAACCTTACAAGCAAGGAACAAAGAAGGATAAGATACCCCCTAACCTTAAATGGCCTAAAATACCAATTTCAGCCCACAAAAATAGAGTTTTTTATAGCTCAAAACAACCCAAAAAATAGTAGGAATAGATAGAAAAACAAATATACAAAGTAAGCTTAAAAGGGAAGTAGTATACCTCTTGAAGCAAAGAACAATTTTAGGCACTAACTCAAGCCAAAACCACCTTCAAGAGCTCCAAGAAGGCTTCAAGTAATCTCAGCTCAAAGATGATAAACTTTGGTTAAAGAGATGTATGCAAAAGAGTAGTGTAAGTAGGCAAGTATGCACAAGTTTGTAAGAGAGAGAGAGAGATTTTTGTTCCAAAAATTCTAACCCTCAAAAATGAGGGAGTAGACCCCATATATATAGAATCCCTCTATACACATGTAGGGAGATAAAGCCCATTGTGCCAACAGTTGGAACAACTGTCAACAAAATATTTGAAAAAAGACACTAATGGTCGACAGGCCACATCATTGGCCAGCAAGGCACAATTGATGGCTGGCAGCCCACCAAAGGAGGCCTGTAGGTGCCAGGGTCTTGAGATTTGAAGCACTAAAGTTTTGGTCCAAAACAAAGCACATAATGGACAAGGTTTAAAGGCTCAAAGGTAGGGCATTCCGCCAAGAACCTCGAGCATGAAAAAGGAACACATGCAATCATAATCATCGAGTGCACAAGCGATGACGTCCAAGTCTTGAGGACGGTCAAAAATGGGGTGTCTACAAATGGTATGAACTCCAACCTTCCAAAACATGATCAAATGGACTCAAATGATGTAAAACAAGATGAATTCCCAAAACCACGGTAAAATTACAACATGCAAGTGAGAATTCTTGACAATTAAACTCAAAATATAGGAAAATTTGCATGCATGCATGGTATAACTTACATTCCTTCATTTCTAGCTCAATTCTCATGTTTAAACACTTAAACCTCTTGAATCTATGCCTTAGTTGGCTCAATTACATAGCTAAAGGGTTGAATTCTTACCTTGAAGCCTTGAATTTCCAAGTGTTAAAGCCTAATCTTCCAATTTCTCTTCTATTCTTCTACAACTCCTACCAAATCTCCCATTTTTCTTTATCACTCTCTCTCTCTCTCTCTCTCTATCTCTCTCTCATGTTTGAAGCTCAAAAATGATGAAATAAGAGGGCAAAGTGTATTCTAGAGGTCTTATATGCCTTATATAAGCTTAATTAAGGAGACTTAATTAAACTTGGATTAAATTAATCAAATTAACACTAATTCTCCTAATTAATTCGTTCCGAATCGAATTTCAATTAATCCTACCATAATGTTCTAAAAATTTCAAATAACACATAAACCAAGTCAATTTTGTGATTAAATGCCGATAAGGCCTTTAATTCGCAGAACAAAATAGAAATACAAACAGATGTTCCTACAGTAGACAGATATAAACATAAATAATTTAACACATATGCAATTAACACAGGATTTCCTCTTAATTACTTATTAGGCTTCCTTAATCATGGTTTAACAGGTAAGCACGGGTCGGGGTTGTTACAGTACAAATATGAAACAATGTTCAATGCAAGATGTATAAGTAGTTAGTTTCAATTAACCTAATCATCAGGCAATTTCTACAACAATCAAAACTATCCTCCACCAATAGCCCAAAATAAATATATCTATACAAAAGATAAATCTCCAACAATTATAATTTCATAATCTCAATATATGAGTAATAATACATATCCAACTCCACTCTCATCACCAGCAGATACATTCATTTTATCTTTTCAAAAACTCATCATATTTTCCTTTATTCTTAGTTCAAAACCAATTTCCAACAAAACATTTTTTTTTTTTTTCAAAAGCACATTTTAAAGAGAAATTTCTAATGTTTCAACACAACTTAACAATATACTCAGTTCCACAACATTTCCTATAAATCCATTTGAAAACCCCTATTTTATCTTCCCTAAACCAAACCCTAAATCAAACCCACTACTCCCAAATCACTACACTTTTCAAAGAACACACAACGAGGCTAAAAATCATACAAGGAGGTTAAAGAAACCCCTACCTCAAGAGTGGAAGGATGGAAGAATAAGACCCAACTTTTGATAGAGCCGAAAATGAAAACTTTTCCAATTAGAATGTTCATCTTTACGAGCTCTACACTTTTCTCCAAAGCACTATGGCAGCAAGACCAACGGATTTGAGTGTATAGGGGTGTTTAGACAAGAACTAGAGATAGAGTGTGAAGAAATTTGGTAATGTTACCTTTTAGAGAGAGAGAGAGAGAGATCAAAAAGTAAAAGACAAGATCTTTTTCCCGTATTGATATATGCACAAACTGCTCGAGCGATCAAAACATCGTTTGAGCATTAGACATAAGAAACCACTTGAGCGACCAACTCAAGGCTCGAGCGCACAATGGCCCCCTCCCAGTAGTTCAGACATGCAAAGAGACCACTCGAGTGTCAGACGCAGAATACCGCTCAAGTGACCAACCCATGGCTCGAGTGAAGAACACCCCCTCCCAGAAGTTTAGACTACAAAAACAGATACTGAAATGAACCAAAGACCGCTCAAGCGAACCTAAAAAGAAACAAGTGTAAACTCTTTTAAAAAACCAACTCTTAACATGTTCAAAACACAACCGACAATTCCAAACAATCAATCCCACACTACAACAAGACAACAATAAGTATAAACAACAACCATGATTATCGGATCCCGATCCAAAGAATACAAAAGGGTCGGATTTTAACCCGAGTACTTCCAATCCTTTTCAGTTGTGCTTCTATTTTAATCAATTTTTTAACAGACCAGGCATGATCTACACTGCTCGATCGCACATAGGTGAGTTTACCCAAGTGAAGTGAATGCAACCATTGTTAGGGCAACTAAAATATCTCCTCCCAGGATTTGCATCAGTTTATGATGTGTGTATCAAACCACCCATGTGCGATCAAGCAATGCAGATCATTCTTGGTTTGTTGAATAAGTTGACTAAATTGGAAGCACAGTTGAAGAGAATGACTAGAAGAGAGAGAAAGTAATGGATTTTCTTAGTTATGTCATGGTTGGTTGTAGGAGTGTAGTTTCTAATGTAAAGTTATGGAGTACTTACTGATGTATGGTGATGTAAGAATGAATGGAATGTGTAATTTGTTTATGAATGATATGTAATGGGTGAACTATTATTAATGAAAAAATATATATATGATTTGGAGATGAACATTTTTTGTTTGGTGAACTGTTATTTTGTGTCAAGCATTTTGTGTTGGTAAACAAAACACAAGCTCTCTATTTCTACAACACTTGGCAAAACAACTCCCAACCGGTCGACCACCCAATCATCCTCCCAGTTAATCGTCCACGTCACTCATTCCGTCCACTTACTGATGGAAATAAACGGCATGGGGCAAATTGATAGGACTTCAAAAACTTTGGGAATAAAATTAAAATTATTCAAAGTTTAGGGGTGTAATTGATTATCGAGGCAAAGTTTGGGAGGTAAAATAAAATTTTCTCTAAATTATATAAAAAATTATTAATCTACATAATATTTCAGACCCGTAAAATCAAATCAAATTGATTGGAGTGGAACACCCCACTTGTACACTTCTTACTAAAAGAAAGAACGGAAAATTAGCAATGCATTCTGTTTAACACTCAAAATTACAAATGAGTCTTATCAATAATGAAAGTGGACAACTAAGCCTTATTTTTGATAATTTATTTTTAAAAATTTTATTTTTTAGAAATGATTTCTTCTTCTTCTTCTTCTTCAAGTTTACTCTTCACATTAAAATATTAATAACAATTTTATTTAAAAATACTTTTATAAATAAGAAATTTTTATTAAATAGGCACAAGATTTATTCTCTCTCTTATACTTTGAAAAATATATGAATTTGCCACGGTATTATTTTCTTAATGGAATATTAATCAAATTAGTCATTTTTTGAATTGTTTATCAAATATATTTTTCATAGTGCACAACAACAGAAAATGATGAATTTTATGTCATAATTCTTTTGATCAAATTATTTTTCAAAGTTTTGTTTATAATTTTGGGTTCAAATTTTACCAACCCCTCCCTTAATAATGTTTTGACAGTCATGTTTTATTCTTTAAAAGGAAAAAATAATCTATCTATAGCAGTTATCTCCATTGTCATTTGTTTTGTAAATCATTCATTAGTAATGAATAAAGCTAAATATATATTTTTATGACTTATTCACCCAAAAAGAAAAAAAAAAAAGCTAAATATTTTATAATAAAAAAAAAGTTATTTTTTTTTATTTGATTCATATAAAATATTACAATGAAGTTCAATGAATTACAATTACAATTATAATAATGAAGATCAAATACAATGTATAATCAATACAAAGAAACTCCGAAAGTGTGGGAGAGAAAGTCCCAATAATATAATTTATGTACAATATTTTCTCTATGAATAAAATAATTATAAAATAGTTGTCAATTTTAAATGTATACATCCAATTAATAATCTTATTTTGCTGTAGGTTAGTAGGAGACAAGACTTTATGCACCTAATCTTATTTGTGATTTTTTTATTGACCAGTGACATGATGCATACTGTTACACTCAATATATATATTTTTTTTTCTTAAGTTGACCTTTTTCATATTTAAATAAAATTAAATCTCTTAAGTAAATAAAGCAAGTTGGTGTTAAATTTGAAAACGAACTCTCCACCCCCATCACACGATCTCACAAAAATTAAAAAAATTAAAAATAAAAAAGGAGAAAGAAAAATCTCATTTAGATAGAAGATTAAATAATCGTAATTGATTCTCATTCAAATTCAGTAGAATTGCATCACATAATTGCAGAAGATCTATGATTTCCAAATGTACGTGAAAGACGTATCTCCAATGTCATTTCTTTATCATTTCACAATTTTTAACTGTTTGCTTAATTATAGGAAAACATTAAGCAAATATATATATATATATATATATTTTTTTTTTCCTTAACAGAAAAGTTGCAAACAAATCCTAAGAGATCCCAAGTAAGTGGGATCTTATTACTAATTTTTTTTTCATACAAAACGTAGGAAGGAGCACATTATTACATTTTTGTATACAAATTTAGAAAGTAGGAAATTGCATTACTACTTTTTTGTCACGCCCCAATTTGTAAAGATTTCAATTAAATAAATTATATTTTTTTTCTTTAAGTGAGTTTTGAAAATATAAATCATTTTGAGAGATAGTGAAGATATAATAGCAATTAGGAAGCAAAGAACAATCGATTTCCCTCCAATAAATGCATTCATTCAAATCATGGAATTACAAGAGGCACATGTATTCTACATTCAACATCTATATGACATGAATATAAACCATGTGAAACATTACATTTGTACTGTTGGATCCATGAGGACTCATCACGGGTTCTATTTCGATAATCTGAACCGTTCAATGTGTAGAATTTGTTGAGTATTACATGCCTGGAAAAAATCACGTTGATTGGATATCGATAACTAAGTGATCAAATCAATTTTGTATTTCAAAAAAAAATAGACGGTAAAAAAATAAACGGTTGACAGAAATCTGATCCGATGAGATAGCTATCGATATCCGATCAATGTGATGTTTTACAAGTACATAATACTCGACGTGTTTTACAGATTGAACAGTTCGGATTACCAAACGGGACCCATAGTGGACTCCCACAGGCCCAGCAGTACTCTCTAGTCCGATTACGGATTGGAGGAAAGCCCAGCCTATTTGGATTATAGTATGGACTTTACATATATCAAGGGAATTGGCCCTATTTAAAAAGAACAAAGGTTTCAACTCACTACAAAACAAGCCCGAGACTATACAAAAGGAAATAAAATTGAGTTTCTCACTCCCACATCCTCAAGGCCATTATTTTGGCAGTGGCATGCTGTGGACACTGCACCTTTTCAATTATTAGGCCCATTTCCACACTATCCCACATTGAAAGAGTCACGACTTAATTTTAAGAGGAATTAAGAAACCTTTAATGATAACACTAAGCTAAGGACCTAATCTGTCATAACCACATAATCGATGATTCGAGAGCTAAGGTACACAAGAGGAAGGTCATGGAATGATGTACCCCCTTTTGCCCAACCAGAAGATTGACTTCTGCTAACTTTCTATTTTATGATTTTAGAGATTAATAATTTCAATCAAGTCCAATTTAAGCCTAAAACCTTTATTACCCTAAACCTATGTGATTTGAATAAAAGATAAACATCATTTACTTTAGATTAGAGAATAAAGCCATCTTTTTAAAAATAATGATTTTTCCAACAAAATTTGATTTTTATGATTCATGGCCATAAACTTAACTGAAAATAAACAATGCTAATAAAACATTCAAAAACAAACAATTTCGCATGAAGAAGTACATAAACTTGGATTATGAAAAAATAATGCCACCAAAGCAAGCATACATGCTATGAAGGACAAAAAGATTTACCTGGATGCCCACTTCAAGCGTCTTACCATGCAAAGTATGATTAAATAAAATACACATGAGCCTAAACATGCAACTAAACACACACAATGCAAATCTAAACCCGATTTAATGGCTACTAACATGATTTAATGCAAACAAAGCAACTAACAAAATGAAAAAATAAAAATATGTTGAAACTATATAATAATCAAACCAGGGTATATACATGAATATTACATGATTAAACTAGCCTAAACATACTGTTTAAATAACATAAACAAAACATGCCAAATAAATTGAAAAATCAATGAAATAGTTAACCTAGATGAACATGCATGCAACCTATCATCCTAGCCATGATTACATTATGAAAAATAGAGTAGAAGCTACTAAAAATTGAAAGAAAAAAAGAGCTTACTTGCTAGTTTGCAATAAATTGAAGAAAACATAAAGAAAAATGGAGTTTTCTTGCTTGATTGCTTCCCTCAAGTTTAGGTTTTGATTATGTTCAAGTTCTTCAAGACTTAGATGATTTTTTAGTTGTTAGAGTTGCTGTTGGAGGGTGTATTTTCGGAGCCTAGGGTTTAAGGGAAGATGAGACAAGGAATTTCACTCAAAAACTCACAATTTTGCTCAAAAAGTTCAACATTTTCAAAAGGGAGGAAAGGGGTGTATTTATAGGCAAAGAGGAGCCTTGGGGGTCAACATCGCTAACTTGCAATGCCCCTCGCTTAATTCGCAACATAGTCCAAGAAAAACAAAAATATGGGTTTGCCGAATGGAAGTGTGGCCGCCTAAGGCATGTGCTCCCGCACGTCCTAAACAGAATTTTGTATTTTGGGCATAAATTTCTCATCCGATATCGGATTGAGGCGAATCAAGCAGCGTTGGAAAGATCACTCAAAGAGATACAATTTTGTGTGTAACATATATATATATATATATTTTTTTTCAAATTCCAAAATTTTCTAGGTGAAAAAAAGCCCTAAATACGAACCAACAAATAGTAATTTTGGATAAAAATAATTTTTGGCACGGAAATGGCAATACAACAACTCTAACAACTTCAAGCATCTCCAAGGTTGAAATTATGATACGTTTCATCATCGGGAAACATTTCAAGCATCTAAGTCTTAATGATCGGTCAAAATAGGGTGTCTACACACGCTATCAATATTTGAAAAATTTATTCCACAAAGAGATGAACGCTAAGTCCAGTAGAAATACTCTTAACTCAATAAACATTGTTTGAGTATGGATATGATCATGAATGCAATGCATATGCCATTTCATGTCAAAATAATTTTCATGATATAAAGATCCAACTCAATGTTTTCAAACCTTCAACTTTCATAACCTCTTTTCAAAACTTATTCAATCATAACAAAAATGCGATGAATCCCTAGATAAGTATCTACCAGTAGTATATCAAAGAACTATAAAAACTCATCCCTACTTTATTGGCTGCTAGTCAAGGAGAAAATTGGCACCTACTCTGCATGGGTTTCATGTCTTTCACCAAAGACTTCAAACCAACTTAATTCAACTTAAAACATTTTTTATACACTACCAAATTCAAAAATTAATTAACTGCGTCATTTCAAATAATTCCTCCATCTCACAATATGTAGTAAAATCTTACATTATTCGAAATGCAAGGTTTTCATGATGAAATGGACAATACTCAATGCATGATTCCAAAAAGTTCCAATTTGTTTAAGTTGTTAATCAAATTCTACAACATTGCAATGCTCCACTAATTGCCACCAACAATTATCTGTAATTGTATCCAAATATAATAAAATCTCATAAGGTGTGTAATGCCCTGGGTCTTGGACTTGACCGGTATTGCGTAGTAAGTTAGCCTGTTTTACTTTTGGAGTTTTGATTATCATTTTGGGTCGTTGAGATTTCTTTTCTTCTCTTACTTAACCTCTCTTAACATTTTCGGGTTAAAATTTTGAGTTTTGGGGCGTTAGAACTTGTTTTGGGATGCAATATCAATTTTTGAGTTTTCTAGGGAAAACCACTTGTGCGGATTTGGCAACCGCTCGAGCAAAATCACACAGGAGTTTTCTGGGTTTTTTGGGCTGAAACCACTTGTGTGGATTTTGGATTCCGCTCGAGCGGATTTTGTGAAAATTTATGGGCTTTTCTCTGGAGCAAACCGCCCATGGAGCATCAAAATCCGCTCATGCGGATTTGCAATTTCGCTCGTGTGGAATTTGAACCACTTGTGCGGATTTCGGCGTGTCTATCTCGAATTTTGTGCTCTTTTCTAAAAAATAATGCTGAAAACATATTTGAGACACTTTTTCACTTCTCTCTCTCTCTCTCTCTCTCTCTCTCTCTCTCTCTCTCTTTATACTCATCTTTTCTCTTCCTTCTTTCTAAAAACACACCCAAATCCAAACTTCTTTGCAAGATTTAGCTAAAATCTTCAAGAATTTGAGAGGGCTTTTTACACCAAATCGAAGAGAGCGACGAGGGCTATGTTTACACTGATTCAATTGAGTTTTCATCCACATTGAGCTTTAGGGTTTTCAACTCCTTCCTCTCCCAAGTTTGGAGTATTTCTTATATGTTTGGATCATGGTTTTGGGTTGATGAACCTTAGATGATATTAGAAGTAGATTTTCTCCTCTTTTTTTTCCCAAAGCTTTTGAGAGAATGAGCTATGTTCTAAAGTGTGGGTGTTGTTTTGGAAAAATATTTTTAAAAATGAAAGAAAAACCTAGTCTTGGTGGAAACCCTAGAAATTTGGGGATTTTGAGAAAGATGTTGAGATATTGTGCAATTTATACTTGATAAATTGTTATGTGAATAAATGATGGAGGAAATTTCTATAGTTGTGTCAAACGAGGAAATTTCATGAGAAAATGAGAATTGTTGATTTAGGAAGCTTGATGGAATAACTTATTGTTGTTTGTCTTGGAAAGACCAAATTTTAAGAATGATGATATTGTTATATTATCTCTTGGAAAATGTATATTAATGTTACATTGATAAAAGATATGGAAATTTGATCACAACAGGAGATTGTGTGGTGGAATTGAAAATGGAACTATATTAATGCATTGTTATATGTTGCATTGCCATTCCATTTAATCTTTGTTATAATTGATTTTAAATCTTGCATTGGAAAATTATTGCTTTGAGAAATGAATTGTTTTGTGAAACAAGAGCATCTTGAATTGTTTTAGGGTAAATACGTTGGTAAGTCCGGATAGGGGGTGTAGTTTGATATTGGTTAAGTTGGCTTGAGTGTCCATGATGAAAGACCGAAAATACGCGCGGAGGAGGTACCACGTGCCTTCCAGTTAGCAACCAGTGAAGTGGTGATTGGTAGTGCTTGATATGCCTACTTGCAGACACCAACCTAGGGATTACCTGAGTCGTATTTACCACTCCTTGAACTTCATTGAAGCTATTGAATTGTTGTGTTTTCAAATTGTATTGAACACAAGATTTTCAAAAGATAGAAATATATGTTTTGAGCATGACATGACATATGCATTTATCTTAGGAGACTGTATAAAATGTATATACTTTGTTAAGGCCTTCCTACCGGGCTTTGTGCTTACCCTATAGGATTTTGTGCAGGAAATGAGGTGGTGATCCCGCCGAGTTAAAGGTGTAGAATGTATTTTGAGAGCACAAGGCTCTTTCCTTTTGTTGTAATTATTTTTGACAAGTTAAGGGCTTTACATGTATGGGTTCAAAAACCATTTTGTGTAACTGGGCATAAGTCTTGGAATTTGTAGCCCTTAAGGGCATTGAATTGTACTTGACTTATTGTACCATATGCTATAGATTCATATTATAGGAATGTTGAATGTATAATTGCATACGGAATACTTTTTTGTAAATCTCTAAAGTTTAATAAATACAAATGTTAAAGAATTAATGATGATGTTAATCATGAGGCTTTATATTCCGTATACATTAAGCAATGGAAGCTATTAATTTGGAAAACGAGATTATGTTGTTGGAAGATGATGACTCTATTTGTGTTAATTTCTTTGGGGCGTTACAAGGTGTATCCATTTTATAAAAATAATCACATGCCCAACACTCTAATCAATTTCACAATTTTAAAATTTTAGATTTTTGAATAAGATTTTGGAATTCATCCACAAATCCTTGTTTTTGAAAGAAAATTTTGAAAGCATAGTCATATTTCTTAAAGCCCTAATTTTAGATAATTACGTAAAATTCCTACACATTTCACAAAACTCATAGTTAGTGAAAATATCACATATTCACCTCAATTCATATTCAAAAGAAGAAGAAAATCAATACCTCAAGTTTTGAGAGGAGAACGAAAAGACTTGAAAATGAAAGGTGCTCCAAATGAGAATTGGTTCCGATGAAATCAAAGTTCTTGACATGTTCTACAATTTTACTACTCAAGTTTTTGGCAAACTCTAGCACGTGGGTTAGATCTAAGGTTTTTTGTGTTGAATGCAAAAAAGTAGAGAGAGAAGAAAAAATATTTTAGAGAAGTGAGAAAGAAAAAGAGAAACATGGACTTAAGTGATATTCATCAGAGTTGTTACCCAAAAGATAACCTAAGAAGGGGTGAATTAGGTTTTTACAATTTATTATAATAATACTCTAATAAAAAATTATGACTAGCACATTAGATAAATATAGTTAATAAAATAAAAATAATTAAAACAAGTGTTCTAATAGCTATGTCAGTTAATGATTTTAGCACAGTGAAAATATGAAATATAGCTATGGAAATTTAAATAAAATAAAGAGATAAAGGAGAGAGAGACAAACAAATTTATAGTGGTTCGGCTTCAACTCGGCCTACGTCCACTCCTCATGCTTCACTTGAGATTTTCCACTATACTCTAGCTTCACAGGATGCTAGCAACCTTTTCACAGATGAAGCAATCCTCCACAGATTTTACACATACTTTCTAAGTCAAGAACACTGAGTGTACTACACTCTTACAAGGTTGAAAATGAGGTGTTTTTGCTTTCACAGAAAGTTACAAGAATTATCTCTCAAAGATAGATATATAAAATGAAACTCATGTTTTACTGTAAATCTCACACAAGAAAGATGAGCTTAACGATATAAGGCTCAATGTATAATTTCTGAGAGAAAGATGTAAACAAAAAATTGAAAAACACTTCTCATAGAATTTTTAAGAGAATAGATGTAAGTGATTATAGATCAAAGAATATTTTCTAGTTTCTATAACTTCTTCTGCTTGTTCAACAGAGGCTCTATATTTATAATGAAGCTTATAGAGCCGTTGAACTCATTTGAAAATAAATCTACTCCATCATTACTGATTTGAACTTTGTAGGAGACAAGGTTGGTCTGGAACATCTTTATTTTGAAAAATAGCCATGTAGCTCAGAGCCGTTGAGAGAAAAGTTCGAAACGAAGCAAAATTGGGCAAAAAGAGCTTGGCGGGTCATCCGGTCGAATGTCCACCCGGACGTTCGGAGCTTTAACAGTTTTGAACCTTTTGAACTGCTGCTGTGCTGGGCTGTTTGTACCTCTATTTTGGGCTGTTTGAACCTCTGATTTTGGTTTGAAATGAACTCCTGATTTAAGCAAATATTAAATACATTCTAGCAACATTTAAGATAAAAGTTTAGGTGAGAAATAATAAGGTAAAATAAATTTTGATTCTATTTTTCTCTTTCAAATAAATTAAAACATAATTAAATAAATCATCAAAATAAATTTTGATTTTATTTTCTCTTTCAAATAAATTAAAACATAATTAAATAAATTATCAAAATAAATCTTGATTCTATTTTCTCTTTCAAATAAATTAAAACATAATTAAATAAATCATCAAAATAAATAAGTCTAATAATCTCTCCCTTTTTGATGATGGCACACAATGATGTTTTGATTTATTTTGGGAATAAGAAAAACTCTCCCTCAAGTCATGCTCCCTAAAGGATTGTTCATTTCTAAATACATAGGTTAGCACATGTGTAATAAATAAACTTTTAATCAAAGACATGATATGAGACTCAGATAATAAGCTATAAATAAAAAATAAATAAAAATTATCATTATAAATATTAGTTAGTAAAAATCAGTTTTTTTAAAAATACTACCATAATACCACAATACATAACATCTTCTTAGTTTGAAAAAAAATACATAATATATAACATCAGATTAGGCTGAAAATAATACAATAATTTGAAAATAATACAACAACACATAACATGAAAATATTAAAAAATACTACCATAATACCACAATACCTAACATCTTATTAGTTTGAAAAAAATACATAATATACAACATCAGATTAGGTTGAAAATAATACCACAATACATAACATCATAATTTTTCTCCCCCTGTGACATTATCAAAAGGAAATCATGGCTCAAAATCTAGAGGAGGAGGAGGAAAATGATAGTGATAAATGGCATCAAAAACAGATAATCAAAACATATATATACATATATATATATGATTCGCCCGCCTCCCTCTTTTCCGTCAAAAATTGCATCGGACACGCGGCCTCGCTTTTGCGTTAGCCAACCGACAAAAACAAGACAAGCCAATCAACTGCCTTGGCTCTCTCTCCCTTTTGTCTTCTTCTCTTCCACCTTCTTCTTAATCACTCTCTTCTCCTTTTTCTTCTTCTTCATTCGCTTCCATCCCTTTCTTCTTCTTCGTGAGAGAGATAGAACAGGGAGACTGAGCAGAGCAGAAAGGCTGCCAAAAATGACCCTCCTTTCGATTACATTTCTCTCTCCTACTACATGGCCTCCTCCCGTCCCCTTACTCTATTTTCGGACCTGAATGATCCCATAAGCGCTGCTGGGCTGAGTGCCCCGGCTCCTACTCTTCCCAACCTTCCCATGATGTCGATTGAGCAAATAATGGCAGCTCAATCAGACATTGAAGCCAATCATTTCACACTAACGTCTTATATAGAGACGATGACTGCAGTCACAAAATTGGCTCACCGACTGCAGAACAGAACGAGTGAGCTCCATCAGGTCAACGCCCAACTCTCTCTGCTCCAGTGCATGTACAAGGATGCGCGAGTAGAGATATGCGCACTGAAAGCCGAAAATAAAAAGCTGAAATGGCAGACCACTTCCAGGGCCTGATTTGGAGCATCTACGTTCTTGGCCTTTGATAGTCGGCGGGGAGTTCTTGCTCTTGACGAAAGCACAGGGGCATGGCCTTCAAGGGCCTCCCAGGGTGATAAAAAGAAGAAGAAAACAATGGAAGAGGCGAGTAAGTGAGATCGGCGTATGGCCGTAAAAAAATGAAGGGTTTTTTTTTATGTAAATATTTTTATTTTGATTTATTTTTGTTTTTATGTTTAAGTACTGAAAAGTGAAATTAAAAAGCAGAAAAAAAAAATTAAGCCTAATAGCATAACGAAAGAAAAAAAAATTAAAATAAAATAAAATAAAAGAAATTAAGCCTAATAGCAAAAATTAAAAAAAATCAATGTATACAAAGTTAAATTAAGCTCAAGATGAAGAACAAAAATACACAATTGTGAATAGCAAACTGTTAAGGATAATAAATGTATGAAAGACTTGAGAGCATTCAATTGATAAAATGTTTTCATATCAATGTAGCAATACACATATATCATTTTAACAAAAATTCAAGTTTCACGGTCACAACAAAAACCTTTTAAGTAGAAATCGACATTCCAAACTCGCCACGAATAAAATTGAAGCGATCCTCACTTAGGGGTTTTGTGAAAATATCCTCCAATTACTTGTCGGTGTTTACAAATTCAAGTACAATATTCCCTTTTGGAACATGATCTCTTAAAAAAAGATGTCGAATTTTAATATGTTTTGTTCGTGAGTGTTGAACTGGATTTTTACTTAAATTGATGGCACTAGTATTATCACATTTAATAGGGATATGATCATAATATAAATCAAAGTCCTCCAATTGTTGTTTCATCCAAAGTATTTGGGCACAACAACTTTCGAAAGCTATATATTCAGCTTCAGCCATTGATAAAGTAATATAATTTTGCTTTTTGCTAAACCAAGATACTAATGAGTTACCAAGGAAGTGACAAGTGCCACTTGTGCTTTTTCTTTCAAGTTTGCATCCGACAAAGTCGGCATCCGAGTAACTAATTAAATCAAATGCAACACCTCTAGGATAAAATAGTCCCAAATTTTGAGTGCCAACAAGATATCTAAAAATTCTTTTAACAGCACTGAGATGTGATTCCTTAGGATTTGATTGATATCTAGCACACATACAAACACTAAACATAATATCGGGTCTACTTGTGGTTAAAAAAAAAAAGTGAACCGATCATACCTCGATATTTTGTTTGATCAATGGACTTACCTTTTTCATCCTGGTCTAGCTTAATGAATGTTCTCATAGGAGTTCCAGCTATTTTTGACTCATACATACCAAACTTTTTGAGTAGTTCTTTCGTGTACTTAGCTTGGTTGATAAAAATTCCTTCCTTACAATGTTTGATTTGAAGTCCAAGGAAATAATTTAGCTCCCTCATCATGCTCATCTCAAACTCACCTTGCATACACTTAGCAAATTCCTTACACAAGGTTTCATTAGTAGCACCAAATATAATGTCATCCACATATATTTGCACAATAAGTAAATCATCATTTTTAGTTTTAACAAAAAGTGTTGTGTCAATTGTTCCTCTAGAAAAATTATTTTCAATCAAAAATTTACTCAATCGTTCATATCATGCACGAGGTGCTTGTTTCAAACCATATAAAGCTTTTGATAGTTTAAAAACATGATTTGGAAAAGCATGATCTTCAAAACCTAGAGGTTGTTTTACATAAATTTCCTCATTTATAAAACTATTTAGAAAGGCACTTTTTACATCCATTTGATAAAGTTTGAAATCTCTAAAACATGCAAATGCAAGTAACATGCAAATGGCTTCTAATCTAGCAACCGGAGTAAAGGTTTCATCGAAGTCAATACCTTCTTCTTGATTGTATCCTTGTATAACAAGTCTAGCCTTGTTTCTTATAATTGTGCCGGATTCATCAAGCTTGTTTCAAGAGATCCATTTGGTACTGATAATGGTATGATCTTTAGGTTTTGGCACAACCTCTCACACTTTGTTTCTCTCAAATTGGTTAAGCTCTTCATGCATAGCTATCATCCAATGTTCATCGAATTCGGTTTCTTAAAAGTTTTTAGGCTCAATCTGTGAGAGAAAAGCCAGGTTAATACAAATATTTCTAAGTGAAGAGCGAGTTTTGATTCCTTTTGTAGGGTCATCTAGGATTAAATCTTTAGGGTGATTATGAACAAACTTCCATTCTCTTGGAAAATTATCATTGTTTCCTCCTTCTTCTTGAGGTGAGAGAATAGGTTGTTCAATCTTTGTTCAACTTACATGGTTGGTTCTCTTCTTTGTAGATACTTGAATCTTCCACATTTGGTTCCAAATCTATATCATCACTAACAATTTTCTTTTGAGCAGAGATGTTAGTTTCATCAAATACAACATATATAGATTGTTCCACAACAAGAGTTCTTTTATTAAAAACACGATAAGCTTTGCTAGTTAGGGAATAGCCAAGAAAAATTGCTTCATCAGATTTTGAATCAAATTTACCTAAGTTATCCTTACCATTATTATACACAAAACATTTACAACAAAAAACATGTATAGCGACCCCGGTCTTTCCCCATTTGGTTGTTGTATCCGGACTTAGGTTCCGTGGATCGTGTTATTATATATTTGTTGTTGTCGTCCTTTAATTCCTTATTTTTGAGATTATGGGATGTATCGGGAAGGTTTGTTACAGGTTGGGAGTGTTTGGGAGCAAAGGGTTGCTACCCAGAATTTTGGCCCTTCGCTCGAGCGAGAAGTTTGTCGCTCGAGCGAGCTCTTTGTTTTTGGTCCTTCGCTTGATCCAGGGTTTCTTCACTCGAGCGAGCGACTGCGTCTGGGCTTAGAACCTGAGAGCTGTGTTTCTTGGCTCGAGTGAGCTTTCCTTCGCTCGAGTGAGCGAGGTGTATGTTTTCAAGTCCTTCGCTCGAGCGAGCATTTTGTCGCTCGAGCGTGCTTCTAGGTTGCAGACCTGAAGCTTCGCGTTTTTGGCTCGAGCGAGACTTTCTTCGCTCGAGCGAGGATTTCTTGTGTTTGGTAGCTCGAGTGACCAATCCTTCGCTCGAGCGAGCCTGTTTAATATAAATACGCAGCAGCGGGGGAAAAATACACTTTTTTCATCCTCTTTTTGATTTCAAAACCCTAGGTCCGTGCTCTCTCTCCCTCTACACACCTTCTCTCATAGGTTTCATCTATTTTTAGGGTGTTTCCACCCTAAGTTCTTTATTAAAAAGATAGAGGGTTGCGAGGGCTTTGTTTTAATCTGAGAGTTTGGCGGTTTGGAGCACTTTGGATTTTCGTCATCTTCTCTATTCGAGTTCTTCACTTCGAGGTAGGGATACCCTACTCCATCTTATAGGTTTTGTCCTAAGTTTTGGTCATTTTGATATGTTGGTGTTGTTTGGTAATTTTGGGAAAAGCTAGGGTTTGATTATAATTTAAAAAGCCCTAATCGTTGTAATAAATTAATTCGTATAATTAATTTTGGGAAAAATGTGGAATTTGGTTTAATTCATGAAATTGGGGAATTATGAGATTAAATGGTGTAGTTGGATAATTTGATTACTCACCTATGAAAATGTTGAGTTTATATTTGTTGATACATTTATTTCTTGTTTAGAAATAACTGTTTTGGGCTATCGGTGGAGGATAGTCGTGATTGTAGTAGACATTGCATGTTGATTAGGGAAAACTAAAACTAATCACATTGAATAAGTCATTGAATATGACGGTTGAATTAATACAGCAAATACGTGTATTGATTGAATATTGTGTATGACAAGTGTTTAATACATTGTATATGCATATTGTTTGGGAGGAGATAGGGGATGTACTCCATGGTTTGAGGGAAGATAGAGGATGGACTCTCAAACCTATTTAGGAGGAGAAAGAGGATGGACTCCATTAGTACAGCAAATATGTGTACTTATTGATTTATGGAAGTGTTTTAGTGAGCCTTAGTCTCATTTGAATTGTTGATATTGGAAGTAATGTTAAGGTGAGATGTAGTCTCATTTTATAATTTGGCCAGGTTCTGAGCCAAGTCTGTATAAATGGAAAGTTGAATAAATAATGGAAAGTGAAACGTATCATGGACATAATGGTCATGAAACTGTATGGTGATGAAATTGATATTGTTGTGCTAACCATCTATTGAATGCTATTGCTTTAGTCAATTCTTATATTTGGTTTAGTATATTTCTGCTGGGCTGTGGCTCACCCTATACGGGAACATCATTTTCAGGTCCAGGTAATATGCTACCTCTAAGGACTTAGTTTGGGAGGATTTGGAGTTGAAGACTCTGTTTAGTTAGTTGTTATTTTGTTTTATTTTGATATTACATGTAAACTCAAGCCAAGGGCTTAATGTGTAATTGAGTTAGTACTCAGACTTTTGTGTCCAAGTGTTGGCTTGGAAAGATGTAAGCCCCTAGGGCATTTATTTTTGTTGTTACGTGTAATGTCTTTTAATAAGAACACTCTGATGAATGGATGAATATTTTATTCTCTTATGTTAATGCATATCAATGTTATATATATTATGGGTTTATTTTGAGGGCGTGACAACTTGGTATCAGAACGTACCAGGTTTGAATACTTTGGGTACGTGGGAAGTGATTAGTATCATAATGGGTTCGTCTCGTTTGATAGAGGCTTAGATGTACTGTTATATGCTTATATGATAACATGTTTATGTGACTATGTAGGTATGGAATGTAGTTTCTAGGATGTTGATTGAACACTTGAGTTTCTGGAAGTCTTGTTGGAAAGGCACTTGATCAATGTTGTTTCCAACCGGAACTTTAGTAACGCCTCGGGACTGTCATTATCCAGGAATGAAATTCGTAGGTGCTTATGTGATTATGTGCTTACATGGAGTGAATTATTGTTGTCCACTGCATTAGGACGCGAGTGTTATAGTTTTGGCACATTCATTAGAGTGCTAACGCCTTTGTTACCTTTATTAGGATGTCAGGACGAGGACGTGGTAGACGTGGTAGGCGTAGTAGGCAGGAGATGCCTATGCCGGAGGAGATTCCGGAGCAGTAGGAGGGAGTTGGTCAGGCCAATGTGGCCGAGCCAGTAGGTCAGCAGGCTATGGGCGCCTTGGCCCGAGAGATAGTAGGGGCATTCAGGGAATCCGTGGGCATTCTCAGGGCTGAGAATCAAGCCCAGGTTCATGTTGCAGATACAGGACCTTCTTTTCTGAAGAGGGAGTTCTTCCGGTCCAACCCAGACGAATTTGTGGGTGACCCAAAAGAGCCACTTAAGGCAGACGAATGGCTCGAACAGACAACGAAGACGTTTGAGATGCTTGGCATCGAGGACGGGGTGTTGAAAGTGACCTTGGCATCTTTCCAGCTTAAGGGGGATGCGGGTCAGTGGTGGAAGTTCACGAAAGGCCGTATAGGAGGGACTTGGGAGGCCTTTGTAGATGCTTTCCAGGAGAAGTTCCTGTCTCCAGCTGTTAAGGAGAGGTTGAGGGATCAGTATGTACCTTAAGCGGGGATTGTTTCCATTTCTTGGGGGATCGGGTTGGTAGTGTTTTGCCACCGATGTACGATCTGCGAGGGAGGAGTGAGTTGAGTGGTCTCCTTGCTAGCCGTTTGAGTGGTGAGTGCGATGAGACCCAGACTGTGTTGCCAAGAGTGGTTTGTGAGTACTCAGACGTCTTTCCCGAGGATCTCGTTAGTTTGCTACCTCACCGAGAGATTGAGTTCTCTATTGACTTAGTGCCCGGCACGGCACCGATTTCTATGGCACCATATCGTTTTGCCCCAGCCGAGTTGGTTGAGTTGAAGATTCAACTCTAGGAGTTGCTAGATAAGGGCTATATTCGCCCAAGTGTTTCGCCGTGGGGAGCACCAGCCCTCTTTGCTAAAAAGAAAGGTGGTGCCTTGAGACTCTGTATCGATTACCGGAAATTGAATCGGGCTACGATCAAGAATAAGTACCCTATGCCCCGTATAGATGATCTATTCGATCAGTTGAAGGGTTCCCGTTGTTTCTCTAAGATAGACTTGAGATCGGGTTATCACCAGTTGAGAGTCAGGGAGGAGGATATTCCGAAGACGGCATTCCGTACGCGGTATGGCCACTATGAGAGTCAGGGAGAAGGATCCCGTTATTATATATTTGTTGTTGTCATCCTTTAATTCCTTATTTTCGAGATTGTGGAATGTATCGGGAAGGTTTGTTACAGGTGGGGAGTGTTTGGGAGCAAAGGGTTGCTACCTAGAATTTTGGCCCTTCGCTCGAGCGAGAAGTTTGTCGCTCGAGCGAGCTCTTTGTTTTTGGTCCTTCGCTCGATCCAAGGTTTCTTTGCTCGAGCGAGCTTTCCTTCGCTCGAGCGAGCGAGGTGTATGTTTTCGAGTCCTTCGCTCGAGCGAGCATTCTGTCGTTCGAGCGTGCTTCTGGGTTGCAGACCTGAAGCTTCGAGTTTTTGGCTCAAGTGAGACTTTCTTCGCTCGAGCGAGGATTTCTTGTGCCTGGTAGCTCGAGCGACCAATCCTTCGCTCGAGCGAGCCTGTTTAATATAAATACGCAGCAGCGGGGAAAAATACACTTTTTTCGTCCTCTTTTTGATTTCAAAACCCTAGGTCCGTGTTCTCTCTCCCTCTACACACCTTCTCTCATAGGTTTCATCTATTTTTAGGGTGTTTCCACCCTAAGTTCTTTATTAAAAAGATAGAGGGTTGCGAGGGCTTTCTTTTAATCTGAGAGTTTGGCAGTTTGGAGCACTTTGGATTTTCGTCATCTTCTCCATTCGAGTTTTTCACTTCGAGGTAGGGATACCCTACTCCATCTTATAGGTTTTGTCCTAAGTTTTGGTTATTTTGATATGTTGGTGTTGTTTGGTAATTTTGGGAAAAGCTAGGGTTTGATTATAATTTAAAAAGCCCTAATCGTTGTAATAAATTAATTCATATAATTAATTTTGGGAAAAATGTGGAATTTTGTTTAATTCATGAAATTGGGGAATTATGAGATTAAATGGGGTAGTTGGATAATTTGATTACTCACCTATGAAAATGCTGAGTTTATATTTGTTGATACATTTATTTCTTATTTAGAAATAACTGTTTTGGGCTATCGGTGGAGGATAGTCGTGATTGTTGTAGATATTGCATGTTGATTAGAGAAAACTGAAACTAATCACATTGAATAAGTGATTGAATATGACGGTTGAATTAATACAGCAAATACGTGTATTGATTGAATATTGTGTATGACAAGTGTTTAATACATTGTATATGCATATTGTTTGGGAGGAGATAGGGGATGTACTCCATGCTTTGAAGGAAGATAGGGGATGGACTCTCAAACCTGTTTAGGAGGAGAAAGAGGATGGACTCCATTAGTACAGCAAATATGTGTACTTATTGATTTATGGAAGTGTTTTAGTGAGCCTTAGTCTCATTTGAATTGTTGATATTGGAAGTAATGTTAAGGTGAGATGTAGTCTCATTTTATAATTTGGCCAGGTTCTGAGCCAAGTCTGTATAAATGGAAAGTTGAATAAATAATGGAAAGTGAAAGTATCATGGACATAATGGTCATGAAACTGTATGGTGATGAAATTGATATTGTTGTGTTAACCATCTATTGAATGCTATTGCTTTAGTTAATTCTTATATTTGGTTTAGTATATTTCTACTGGGCTGTGGCTCACCCTATACGGGAACATCATTTTCAGGTCCAGGTAATATGCTACCTCCAAGGACTTAGCTTGGGAGGATTTGGAGTTGAATACTCTGTTTAGTTAGTTGTTATTTTGTTTTATTTTGATATTACATGTAAACTCAAGCCAAGGGCTTAATGTGTAATTGAGTTAGTACTCAGACTTTTGTGTCCAAGTGTTGGCTTGGAAAGATGTAAGCCCCTAGGGCATTTATTTTTGTTGTTACGTGTAATGTCTTTTAATAAGAACACTCTGATGAATGGATGAATATTTTATTCTCTTATGTTAATGCATATCAATGTTATATATATTATGGGTTTATTTTGAGGGCGTGACAACATGCAAGTGACTAATGTTGGCTTTCTATCATGCCAAAGTTCATAAGGAGTCTTTTTGAGAATAGGTCTAGTCAATGCACGATTTAAAATATAGCATGCGGTGTGAACGACTTCGGCCCAAAAATATTTAGGAAGATTATTTTCGCAAAACATTGTTCTGCTCATTTCTTCTAAAGTTCTATTCTTCCTTTCTACTACACCATTTTGTTGAGGGGTTCTAGGTGCTGAAAAATTGTGTCCAATACTATGCTCATCACAAAACAATTCAAATTTCTCATTTTCAAGTTCTCTACCATGGTCGGTTCGAATATTAGTTATAAAAAAGCCTTTTCATTTTGAATTCTACGACAAAGTTTTGTGAAAGAGAAGAAGGTTTCATCTTTGTGTGCTAAAAACATAACCCATGTAAATCTTGAATAATCATCAACAATAACAAGACAATAATGTTTACCACCTAGACTAGATGTCCTTCAGGGACCAAATAAATCCATATGCAATAGTTATAAAGGTCTAGTTGTGGAAATGTGAGATTTTGATTTAAACGATGTTTTAGTTTGTTTTCCTTGTTGACAAGCACTACAAAGATGATCTTTTTCAAATTTAATTTTTGGAAGTCCAATCACCAAATCCTTTCTCAAAAGTTTAGCAATTAAATCTATATGAGCATGACCAAGTCTTTTATGCCATAACCAACTATTTTCATTATTAACATATAAACATTTAACATCACTAGCATAGAGATCATTAGGATGAAAAGCATAAACATTATTGAGAGGGTAATTTATATGAAAATTGGGCCGAGCTGGGTAAGTGGGCCATTGTGGGCCACAATACAAAGGGCTGAGTAAAAATGGCTTCGAAGTTATTTCGGTCCGGAAGAGACTTGAGGTTAGTCCGGTCCAAAGACGCCTTGAAGTTAGTCCGGTCTAGGATTTAGTCCGGTCATAACGCATTGCGGATAGACTGGTCAGAACTTTATTATTCGGTAGCTCGATCTAGTCGCACCATGGTTTGTACATGAGAAACCAAGATAAAGAACAGTGATAGAACCGAACTAATGATAGTTCGGCTTACTCTACGACTCAGCATAGCCATGATTACCTCGGTCCTACTAGAATCCTACCATGGTAAAACCATCTCACTTGGTTTAAGCAGTGAGGGGGGTGTTGAAGGATAAGCATTATCTTTCAGGAGTGTGAATCCTAGGAGGACTCTACATGGAGGAGTAAAAGTCCTACTAGGATTGTGCCACACGGAATATACAAAAGCTCACAAACATCACCTATAGAGAGGTAACACAACTTTGATTCTCGAATACACAGAGTTTTTTGTCTATTTGTCTATTGAACTGACTTAGGCATCGGAGAGGTTTCCGGCACACACCCACCGGTTAGCTCACGTTTGTGTTTTCAGGGAGTAAAGCGACGACGTACGAAAGGAGCGCAATCTTGATCAACAGGATTATACGAGAAGGTTTATTTCTTTCCCGTACAATTATCATGGAAAATACCAACGAATAAAACTTTATGATCATTTGTGCTTTCAATTGTGCAATGTGATTTATCAAAAATAACTTGATTACCTTTATCACATAATTGACTAATACTAAGTAGGTTATGCTTAAGTCCATCAACAAGTAAATCATTTTCAATAGAAGGGTTAGGAGAAATACTGATGCTACCAATACCGATGATTTTTCCTTTCTTGTTGTCTCCAAAAGTAACAAAGCCTTCATCTTTGGATGACAGTGTAGTAAAGAAGGATTTATCTCCGGTCATGTGTCTGGAACATCCACTATCAAGGTACCACTTCCCTTCTTTGGTTTTGGACTTAAAGCAAACCTCATCTTGTGTAGAGTCTTTATCTTCAAGAGCCATGAGACACAAGTTGGCTACTTCATTTTTAATTTCATCACTTGAGCTTTCATCTTCACTTTCTCCCCAAGCTACTACCATGGCCTTCTTGTTTCTTTTGTAGTCTTTTCCATGATTTTTTAATTTTGGACAATCCATCTTTATATGTCCAGGATTTTTACACTCTTCCTCCATAATTATTTTTGTTGAAGTGCTTTTTGATATTTCTACTAAACATGGCATAGCTTTCATCCTCACTGGAGTTTTCATGTTCTTCTTCATTTGATGATGCTTTGAATGCAATTCCACTTTTCTTTTTGTTTTCAACATCCTCATGTCCTTTCATGGTGATCTCATGAGTTATAAGGGAACCCATAAGCTCATCCAATCCAAGTGTGGAGAGATCTTTGGCTTCTATAATGGTGATGACCTTTGCTTCCCAATTCTCTGGTAAACACCTAAGAATTTTTCTCACCAACTCACTATTAGTATAAGTTTTTCCAAGAAATTTCAAAGAGTTTACAATTTCAGTAAATCTAGTAAACATACTTTAAATAGATTCATCAGAGTTCATTTTAAACAATTCATAACTATGAACAAGCATATCAATACGAGATTCCTGTACTTGGTTTGTACTTTCATAAGTTACTTCAAGTTTGTCCCAAATTTCTTTTGTCGAATCACAACTTGAAATTTTATTATACTCCTTAGAGTCTAATCCATAAACAAGGGTGAGTTTGGCTTTAGCATTGGCTTGCAATAATTTGTGATCCCTCTTATCACGTTCATCTTCAGTTTTAGGTACACTAATATTTTCTACTAATTTGGTAGGAATTTTTGGACCTTTGGTGACAATAATCCAATAGCATAATCAGTAGCTTGTAGGTATTGGGCCATCTTATCTTTCCAATGACTATAATTGTTTCTGTCAAATAATGGTGGCCTATTGGTGGCTTGTCCTGCAGCAGTGCTAGCTAAGGTTGCTATGGATAGAAACTCTTAGATGGTTAATTCTAAAGCAAGAGTCTAGGCTCTGATACCAATTGTTATCCAAAAGACAACCTAAGAGGGGGGTGAATTACGCTTTTACAATTTATTAGAATAATACTCTAATAAAAAAATTATGACTAGCACATTAGATAAATATAGTTAATGAAATAAAAATAATTAAAACAAGTGTTCTAATAGCTATGTCAGTTAATGATTTTAGCACAATAAAAATATAAAATATAGTTATGGCAATTTAAATAAAATAAAGAGATAAGTGAGAGAGAGGCAAACAAATTTATAGTGGTTCGGCTTCAACTCGGCCTACGTCCACTCCTCAAGCTTCACTTGAGATTTTTCACTATACTCTAGCTTCACAGGGTGTTAGCAACCTTTTCACAAATGGAGCAATCCTCCACAGATTTTACACAGACTTTCTAAGTCAAGAACACTGAGTGTACTACACTCTTACAAGGTTGAAAAAAATGTGTTTTTGCTTTCACAGAAAGCTACAAGAATTATCTCTCAAAGATAAATATATAAAATGAAGCTCTGGTTTTTCTGTAAATCTCACACAGGAAAGATGAGCTTAAGGCTATAAGGCTCAGTGTATAATTTCTGAGAGAAAAATGTAAACAAAAAATTGAAGAACACTTCTCAGAGAATTTTTCAAAGAATAGATGTGAGTGATTATAGATCAAAGAATATTTTCTGGTTTCTGTAACTTCTTTTGCTTGTTCAATAGAGGCTCTATATTTATAATGAAGCTTATAGAGCCGTTGAACTCATTTGAAAATAAATCTACTCCATCATTACGGATTTGAACTTTATAAGAGACAATGTTGGTTTAGAACATCTTTATTTTGAAAAATAGCCGTTGTAGCTCAGAGCTGTTGAGAGAAAAGTTCGAAACGAAGCAAAATTCGGCAAAAAGAGCCTGGCCAGTCGTCCGGCCGGATGTCCACCCGGACGTCCGGAGCTTTGATAGTTTTGAACCTTTTGAATTGCTGCTGTGTTGGGCTGTTTGAACCTCTAATTTTAGTTTGAAATGAACTCCTGATTTAAGTAAATATTAAATACATTCTAACAACATTTAGGAGAAAAGTTTAGGTGAGAAATAATAAGGTAAAATAAATTTTGATTCTATTTTTTTCTTTCAAATAAATTAAAACATAATTAAATAAATCATCAAAATAAATAAGTTTAACAAGAGTGATATATCGCACATTAAGAGCAATCGATCGCCACCCAAAAGAGATAAATTGCACAATAATCTCTATGTTATGCCCAAAATTTCCAACTAAAGCAATCGATCGCTACCCCCTACTCAAAAGTCCCACAAAATTTCATAATGTAGTGATTGCTTGGTGATCAATTGCTCAACGATCGCTACATTCTACTAGAAAACCAACAAAATTCATATGAAGTGATCAATCACCCTAGAACTGTGATTGATCGTCAGCCCAGAAGCATTCCCCAAATTTGCCCAAGTTACTCTTGCACAACTCCAAGCCAAAGTTTATAAGTGTAGAAAAGGTAAATACAAATAAGGGCAAATTACACTAACAGTCCCTATAATTTGGGGCTCATGTCACTTTGGTCCCTGACTTTTCAATTGTGACATATTTAATCATGAATTTTGAATCTTGTTCCAAATAAGGACAATGAAGATATCATTACTCAATTTCAAGGGCAAAGTTGTCAATTTGATAAAATATAAACTAATTTGACAAAAATAAATGTCAAAAAAATATTTTTGAATTTTTCAAAATTATTTCTACCCACTAAAGATAAAATTATGTAAAATTGATAAATCTTTTACACATTTATTTATTTATTTATTTGCCAAATTAATTTTTTATTATGTGTTTGGATGATGATCATGTAATGAGTGGTTGTTTTTATTTTCATTAAATTAGTTTCTATTTTTGAAAAGTCAAATATAGTAACAACTTTGATATCATTATTAAACCAATCCATTAAATTAAAAAATCCAAAACTAAAACATTTCATATATTAAATATATCGATTACATATTAAAAGCCTAACAACTATCCATTACATGATCATCATCCAAACACATAATAAAAATTAATTTGATAAAATAAATAAATAAATAAATGTGTAAAAGATTTATTAATTTTACATAATTTTATCTTTGGTGGGTAGAAATATTTTTTAAAATTTCAAAAATATTTTGTTGATATTTATTTTTGTCAAATTAGTTTATATTTTATCAAATTGACTACTTTGCCCTTGAAATTGAACAATGGTATATTCAATTATCCTTATTTGGAACAAGTTTCAAAATTCAAGGTCAAATGTGTTACAATTGAAAAGTCAGGAACCAAAGTGACACGAATTTCAAACTATAGGGACTGTTAATGTAATTTACCCTACAAATAACAATAAGGACAAGGCTAAGTTATCGCAATGTGGTTCGAATGAATATGAGTGAACATGTTTATTGGGTTGGGCTTAGACCCGAATTGTTACACTCTTGGCAATATTTTTTCAAAATGTAATTAATTACAAAAATATTAAGTGTCAATCCACCCCTCAAAACTACATAATTGTGTCATTGTAGACTTTGTAGTCCGTAAGTTTTGTCACACCCTGAATTTACAAGATTTAAAAACACCGAAGGATGAAAGCAAAACCATAATAATAGGTGAAGAAGTATAAAAAAAAATGGCTAGATGTCTCACATGAATAATAATATAATCATTAAACAATGAAATAATTAAAGATTAGAAACCCATAACCCGCTCTCCGAAGTGCAACATTCAACCCATGACATTACATCTATCTCATGCAAATTAATTTCCAACAATTACATGATTTTATAAACTTGACATGAGATACAATTATAATTTAAAGGGTAAATTACAATCACATCTCCTAAGGTTTCTGACAATTAAACTGGCTACTCTTACTTTTTTTCAAATTACACTTACCACCCCTGTGACTGACAATGTTAATGGGAGAGTTAGTCACAGAGGACGTCAGTATAATTTTAGAAAAAAGAAGGGCGACCAATGTAATTGCTAGGAATCTCAAGACCAATGCAATTGTCATAACCTATTTGCTATGACAAAAGTTATGATGAAACAAATTACTAAAAAAATTAATTACGTACATACAAGAGAAGTTATTTGATATTTTTTAATCAGTAGTTAATATTATACAGTTCAGTTATCTTAAAAAAATAAGTAAAAATTGATGAGTGTCACTATCTAAATTAATAAAGATCAAATTGGGACACCACATGTATTTATTTGAGCAGTATATTAGATAATTTATGTATAAATACTTACATGGTCTGACTATAAATATATATAGGGTAATACTATGGTACACGCCCTCATATATTTATTTGAATAATATTAAATAATTTATTTATAAATACTAATGTAGGTTTGATTACTACTTGTATAAATAATTTATTTATCAAATTGGGACACCACATGTATTTATTTGAGTAGTATTAAATAATTTATTTATAAATACTAATGTGGGTTTGATTACTACATGTATAAATAATTTATTTATCAAATTGGGACATCACATGTATTTATCTAAGTAGTATAAAATAATTTATTTATAAATACTCACGGGGTATGACGATAAATATATATAGGGTAACCCCATGGTACACATGATATAGTTTGTAACGTCCCAAAATAAATAAAACAATCCAACTCATCAATATTCAATTGAAGCTACGCATACTGAATAATAACCCTTCATTAATGAGAGTTCGATGTACAAAAGGGAACATATACAATATATATTCATAAATCCCACATCATGGATCTATAGCATATGACACATCCAAGATAAATGAAATAAAAGGTTATACAGATAATTAATGCCTTAATGGCTACATCTTTCCAAGTCCATGCTTGCTTACACAAAAATAAGTTTAACTCAATTCAGTTTAAGCCCAAGGCTTGTACAAAAATAAATACAACAAATAAATAAAAGAAGCCTTCAGCTCCAGGTCCTTCCAAGTCATGTTCTTGGTGGAGGCATATCATTTGTACCTGAAAATGGCTTTCTCACGTAGGGTGAATCAAAGCCCAGTAGAAATACTCTAACACAGTATATGAATCCTAACAAAGTTATAAGGTAATGCGTATACAATGCTTGTGCCAAAACATTTTATATCTCTTTCCAAAACTATGCAATGCCAAGTTTTTATCAAAATTCATAAAATCATTTCATTTACAATAGAAAATAGGGCAGTGAGTACAACTTTGGAAATCTCTAGGTACGTGTCTGCAAGCAAACTATACAAGCATTACAATTGTCATTTTTACCGATATTAACCAGAAGGCTTAACACCTAACTACATGGGTTTCTAGACTTTTACCAAGGACACATAGGCCAACATAGTATCTCACCCACACCCCCTATCCATATTCACCAAGGTATTCACCCTTTTTTTTCTCAAAACAATATACATTTTCAATGTGTTAAATATGCAACAATGCTCAATGCAAATGGATAAGAAATTAGTTTCAATTCTCCTAATTCTCATGCAATTTCTATAACAATCATAGCTATTCTCCACCAATAGCCCAAAACAAATTCTCTAAATAGATAGATAATTTCTAATAAAGATAAACGTTCCAAAATTCCAAGATGTGAGTGATAATACATATCCAACTCCACCATCCTCATCAACATCAATCAAATCTCACAAAATCCAACATCAATTCCATTTCTCTTTACAAAATCAACATTTGAGATTTTAGGGCAAAATCCCTATTTCTTTATAAATCAATTCCAAGGATAAAAATCCATCATTTCATCACCACTCAACCATATTTACAATCCCACAATCATTTTTCATAACCCATTTGAAAACCCCTCTTTTTGATGTCAAACCAAAACCCTAGATTTGTTCAAAAATCTCCATTTCACAATTTTGTTTTAGAAAAACAAATAACTAAGTTAAAAATCATAAGACAGTGTAGAGAAATCCCTACCTCAAGAATTGAAGAGGAAAACTCATAAAAACTCAAAGTTGACGAAACCACGACGTCTACAACCTTTCTAAAAGGACCAAGGTGAAAAGATGTCTCTAACCGAGTTAATCTAGAGATTTATGTGAGAAAAGTTGAGTTTTAATGAGAGAGAGAGAGAGAGAGAGATTCACGGTTTAAAGGAAGAAAGAGAGAGAGAGAGAGAAAAAAAGAAAAGAATGAATGAGAAAAGACTGTTTGGTTTTATTTATAGTAGTAGTATAATATCCGTAAAGTCAATGAAAAGAATAAGTCAAAACCCCTAAAAGGTAGGGCCCAAACCGAATCCAAAATATGAAGAAAAAAAAAACTCACAGGGGTTGACACCCAAGGTAGTGGTGTCGACCCTCTAGAAGAAATGCTAAGATACTAATGTTTGCAGTAGATAAGGGGGTTAACCCCAAAACCCATGGTGTTGACCTCAAAAACCAGTAGCAACACCCAGAACACAGCATCAGGGTGGTGAAGACCCCAGGAAGACTGATGTCAACCCCAAAAACCAATAGAGACACCAAGAGTAAGGCAACAGGGTGGTGTCAACCCCAGAAGCAAAACCAAACATGAAAAGAAAGAAGAACGACCACTACAGATATGGTTTCCCAGATTCAAATGCAATAAATGGGTCTGGTCTAAATCAGGATCGCTATAACCTCCCCTCCTTAAGGAATTTTGTCCCCTAAATTTAAATCAAACCAAAAACCACAATGACTCAATTCCATTGATCACCAACATTACCAAAACTGATAAAATAACACCATCCAGTATACAACAGTACAATTTACATTCCCAAAACATATACAATGTTTCCATATTACCCTATACAAATAAAATCTTCAATACAAGTTTCAAACATTAACAAATAGGTTTGGATACTTCTCACGAACTTCTGCTTTATGTTCCCAAGTTGCTTCATTAACCCCATGGTGTCGCCACAACACCTAAACCAATTGACTAGTCTTGCCTCTTAAGACTTGATCCCGAGTATTTATAACCCAAACCATTCTGTCTTCATACAAGGCGTCCTCATCTACCTGAAATTCAGGAAAAATGTTAGAATAAGGTGGTCACTAACTATGAAACAAAATTCAAGACCAACACAAGTCTAGATCCATTTGGGATAACTTTCCATCTCAGCCAACGTCTCATGGCCCAAAGACATCTAAACAACCAACAACAAAAAACGAACATGGATGCCTCTCCGACCGACACAATTCACAGTGGTCTACGAAACAAGAAATAACCACCCCTGACAACAACAACATGACAACCCGAACTCAAAGACGTCCACCACGTTCCAACTACCTACAATACCACAAACAATCACTAAGTGCCTAACACTCAAACACAGAGAATAAGAAAATCACTCACACATAAGGTTCTCGGCAAACTCTCACAAAACGAGAACACAAAATAAAACACAGTTAAACAGACAACATTATGACACATTAACTCCCGATAAAGTCTAAGCTCCCTGCCAAATAACTACCCAACACATAACTAGCAACTCAGGCTAGATCATGAGACACTCCATAATACAAATAGAATACAACTCATTCAGGTTTTAAAAAAAAAAAAAAAAAATCCTCTTTGATTCATTTTTCCTGAAAATAGGGGTGGGCAATGGTTTATCCGAACCGCTCAAACCGCCCGCATATAAATTGGCGGTTTCGCAAACATAATGCGGGCGGATGGAGTTTGAAATATGACAAATTTGCGGGTTACGGGCGGGTCGCGGTTTAAACCCGCAACCCGCAAAAACCGCCCGCACTTTAATTATTATTATTATTTTTTTTTTATATACCAACTTTGTAACTTTTACAGGAACACCATTATATTCTCTATGACACTAGGATCCTTATTTTTAAGTATTTCTCAACTTTCTTAATGCCATAGAATTATCAAGTTCTATACTTGGTTTCTTATATGATTTTCATTGGTGATTCATCCACTTTTTCCTAATAAAATTTTCCTTCTAGTGGTCGATGGAACTTCTAGTTTGATTATTGATTACTGAACTGACAATTTTAATTGAGTACAACCTTTTATGCATTGATATACATTTTTTTCATGGCAAAAATGTTAGTGTAAGGTCTCTTTGTTTTGGGTACTTTCATTTAATACATTGATATTCAATTTTTATTTGTAAACTCATCAGAAAATTGTTATCACAAATATATAAAATGAATCTGATGCCTAAATTCAATGGGAAAAAAAAACTCAGAAATTAATTTTTAAAGAAAAAAGTGTAAACCGCAAACCGCCCGCACATTTGAAAACCCTATGCGCACAAACCGCAAACCGCACTGCGGGCGGTTATGGGTTGACTTTTTCCCAAACCGCATAGATGCGGGCGGGTCAAAACTGAACCGCAAACCGCACAAAACCGATCCGCGAACACCCCTACCTGAAAATACTATATTCCTCAAAAGGTGCTCAATCTTGCACCGCCCACGACTAAGAATATATTTTTCGACCTCCTCCAACAAAACCCAAAGATTTAAACCGTGTTTTTTTTTTTTGAAAACCATAAGTGTCATTTAAATTTCAAAACTCTCTTTATTTTCATGATTTGTTAGGTTCAGCTTCTTATTAAACTGAAAACTTACATTTCTGAATAAAGCCAAAAATCCATGGCCACAATGCCAAAAAAAACTTGTTTTTCCCCAAAATCACTTCCTTGACATTCCATTGGTGAACCACCACACGGTCACCCAACAACACCCACAGTAATGCCACAACACTTAACACCTACAGGCCACACTATGGCACTGTACTATGGCACCGTTCAATTACACAACCCTCAAGTCTAACTCCACTCTATTCCCGAGGTGACTATATGTCAACCAGCCAGAATACCAACCTAACAACCTTACAATGGCCTCCAAACACTAATGCACCACTTAACTCCACATCAACACTGACATCCAACCAAACCTCACCAACTCCAAGATGGAGCTCTGCACACACTCTTAGACATTCTTTGAATTACGTTGAATCCCTCAAAGTTATCTCATACCACGCTTAATCTCAAATAACCCATCACACCCCTGCCTATATGGCCATCACATCCTCACTCCATATATGCGTCCAAGTTAGACTCCTAAAGACCAAAACATGCAACTCACACCCTCAGATTAGCTCCCACATACACCCGTGGCTACCAAATACCTCACACTACACATACTAGGACCGATAAGGTCATAAACAATCCTGACACAGCATGCCAATTACTCTATACAATCCCACTACACCACCCAGAATTTCACTCCCAAACCAAACAACAAACACCCACCCAAGTGACTCAGCACTACCGGACATTAGACCACTCTTAACAACGCATTAAACACACTATTGCTACGCCAAGGCAACCTCCTAGGATAGTCCCTTGACCAATCCCCTTCGATACATCATCAAACAACCCCCAACCATACACTGGTACACATTACGCAAAATAAAATCCCACTACTCATTATACCACATCTCACCCTTTACCCCAAGTGGGTTACTTTAACACTAACTCCTCATTATACCAAAGTACTCTCAATCCCCACCAAATTCATCATAACCCAAGCACATAACCCTACTCTCTCACATTGAGTCAACTCACAAGAGTTTTCCACACTCCAACACCACCGCCAACACGTGGCGAAACTAAATCTAATAACAAACAACCGCAACACCCCAAATTTTTGGTGACTAATAAGGTCAACCCTTGATCCTACATTCCATGCCACCACTCACTACACAGTTCAAACAAAATACTAATTCTCCTTGCCAACCTACTAGTTACCAACACTTACCATACTAGTACCCTGACATAACCCCAACAAATGCACACAACAGTTATAGACTCAAACAATCACACTCCCAAATACCACCGATCTTAAAATGCTCAACTCATAATTATGCCAACAATGCCCAAGCACCTAAACATAAATGCCATAAATTCCTAACGTTCCCACAAAAATTTCTTAAAGGTTACCTAAGAACACTAATTTGGCTAACCTGTTTCTTGTTACAACTACCATATCCCCACTTTCAACACCACTTAAGCCATCAAAATACACTACTGACAACTCTTCACCCTTACAAGAGATTCCACACATCCCTACTCACTCACTCCCAGATCCAAGGTGGACTTCCCGAGACCAAAACCTACAACTCTCACTCTTGAAAACAACATGTTACATTATTCACGATGTAGTGTCAATCACACACATCACATCCAGTCCAAGAACCTTCACAACCAAAGACCAACGCCCCTAACACTAATACAAAATCCAATAGAGAGTACTCAACAAAACTATACATACTCGACAAGTATAACTCTACTCGCCCCAAGGGTAACCCTAACCAAAACACACGTTACTCAATAACCATCTCAAATTTAAAGTAAGGCTTACCAGTCATCACCTTCCCAAACCAAAACACAATTGTACAGATACAATAATATAATTTTTTTTTCCCTTCGATTCCATAACAACTTATTTCATTAACTAAACTTTAAAGTCATTACATGCTCTAATCTATGGAAATAAACAGGCAAATATACATATATAAGCAAGCGGCCATAATGTCTTAACATCCCCAAGACAAATTGCTTGCAAAACAATAACATAACGATTACAAAACTATAACCCACCAGTTACAAAAATTGAATAACCAAATTGAAACTATCCCACCAATACTACCACCGTTATCGTCTCTCAGTAGACTGCTAAAATTGGTTATTCTCAAACCCCGAGATACCCTAAGAGATTACAAGCCAAGGACAAGAACAACTGATATGTCCTAGCTGGCCACACTTGAAAGAAACGCGTAACTCCCCATTCAATGGCTGAAAGTTCAGAGAATACCTTAAACTTCTCACTATACAAATAATGTCTCCAAATCTTCAAGGTAAAGATTACCGCTGCTAGCTCTAAGTCACGAGTAGGATAGTTTCTCTTGTGTGTTTTCAACTGAAGTGAGCCATAGGCTCCCCTCTTGTATCAAGACACAACCCAAACCTTCCCGAGAAGCATCACAATACACAAAATAGCCCAAACCCCTTTCCGAAATAATCAACACTGGAGCAGTGGTAAGTCTAACCTTAAGTTCTTAGAACGACTTCTCACAAGTCTCATTCCACACAAATTTGATCCCTTCCTCGTCACTCTAGTCAAAGGTGAGGCTAATCTAGAGAAATCCTTCACAAACCAACAGTAATACCCGGCCAACCCCAAGAAACTCTAGATCTCAAAAGTATTCTTTGGTTGCTCCCAATCTTACACTACTTCTATCATAGAAGAGTCTATAGTCACTCCTTCCTCAGATACCACTTGGCCTAGGAATTTCACCTCCTTCAACCAGAACTCACACTTCCCGAACTTAGCATACAATTTGTGGGCTCTAAGCAACTCGAGCACAGCTCGCAAGTGTTTCTCATACTCCTCTTCAAAGGGTGAGTAAATTAAAATGTCATCAACAAAGATAACTATAAAATAGTCTACGAACTCACAAAAGATCCAATTCATAAAATCTATAAACAAGGCCAGTGTGCTGGTTAACCCAAAAGGCATCACTAAGAACTCATAATGGCCATACCGCGTATGGAACGTTTTCTAGATATCCTCCTCCTTCACTCTCAATTGGCGATAGCCCAAAAGTAGGTCTATCTTAGAAAAGCAGCAAGACCCCTTCAATTGATCGAACAAATAATCTATACAAGGTAATGGGTACTTGTTCTTAACAGTTACCCTGTTCAACTTCCGGTAATCAATGCAAAGTCGCAATGTGCCATCTTTCTTCTTGGCAAAAATAGCTGGTGCTCTCCAAGGTGAAGTACTAGGGCGGATAAAACCCTTGTCTAGAAATTCCTCGAGTTAAATCTTCAACTCACTCAACTTGGCAGGTGCAAACCTATACAGTGCTATAGAAATTGGTGTCGTGCCAGGCACTAAGTCAATTGAGAACTCAATCTCATGGTGAGGTGGTAACCTAGTAAGATCCTCAGGAAAGACGTCCGAGTATTCACAAACTACCCTCGGCAACTCAACTAGGACCGTATCACTCTCAATACCTAAGAATGTAGCAAGAAGGAGACTAAGTTTGCTCCGACCACACTGATCACACACTAGCAACAAGGCACTATCAACTCTGTTCCCCAAAAAATAAAAACAATGACCACTCAAGGTATATACAGTAACCCTCTGACGGTAACAATCTATAACAGGCCGATAGGATGACAACCAATCCATACCCAATATAACATCGAAACTCGACATATCAATCAACACAAATACAAAAGGAAGTCGACGACTAGCAACCTCTATCTCATAACCTCGACACCCCTAGTCCAACACAACCTCACTTTCAACAGGTGATTCTATCATGAGTGGAGATGCTAACCGAGCCACTTCTAACCCCAATGCTGATACAAATGTAAACGAGATAAAAGAACGTGATGCACCCATATTAATCAACACATTGGCAATAGAATTACACAACAAGAAGTTTCCCTTCACTACCGAAGGCGTTGGTAACAAATCTGGAGTGGTAATAACATACACACGCCCCGTAGGTCTCTGTTCCACCTGCTCACCCCTTGGAGCATAAGTCTGATGCATGGATTAAGCCGAAAAGGCTCCCCGATTGGCCTTCGAGGCCTGTGCTGACTGTACAAGCTGATGGCTTTATGTTTTCCTTTGACTAGATGTACTAGATGTGCCTCCTACCTGAGGGCAAAACCTCCTCAAGTGCCCTGACTACCCATACTGATAACAGGTAGGCAGCTACCCTCTCCCTTGACTCTAGCTCTGCAAACAAGCCGCCGATGGTGCAGACTGTTACCCTCATCCCGTCTGCGAGCAAAGTATCGACTTGTGATCCAGCTGACCACACTTGAAACAAGTGATCCCTCATTGTCCACCTCTCTCTGACCCAAAACTCCGCACAAGAAAAGTGGACCTAGACTGAGCTCCCGGGGATTACTATAGGGTAGAATCCCTTTACCTCTTAATGTCCCGAGTCTCCCCTTGAACCTCCTGACTCTTCTGCCTAAAGCCAATCATCCGTTCCTCCTCCGTCTAAATCATGGTCTCTAAGTGAGCCACTACTTCCACAAGATGACCGTAATCTCTAATCATGGACGTGGCCACCTTAAAAAGGAGTTTGATCCTTAACCTCTTCTCAAACTCCAAGCAATGACATTCTTCCGTCCCCACCAACTCCGATGCAAACCTCGATAAACTAATAAAGGTAGCCTTAAACTCTGCCACCGGTGTGTTAAGCTGCTTAAGCTTCAAAAACTGCTCTCTCAACTTCTCTCTAACAGTGGGAGGCAAAAACTTGTCCTGGAAGACGATGACAAAAGCCTCCCAAGTCACCCCTATGCGTCCATGCACATACTTCCACCACTGACCTGTATCTCTCTTCAGCTACAAGGATGCAAAGGTCACTCTCAGCCCACCGTCCTTGATGCCAAGCATCTCGAATGTCTTCACCTTCTGTTCCAACCAGTCATCTGCCTTTAGTGGCTCCTTTGGGTTCCTTATATAGCGACCCGGTCTTTTCCCATTTGATTATAGTATCCGGACTTAGGTTCCGGTTATTCTGTCATTGAATAATTGTTGTTGTCGTCCTTTATTTTCTCATTAGGAGTTATAGGATGTGTTGGGCAGGTTTGTTTCAGGATGGTTGGGTTCGTAAACCAAGTGTTGCTGTCCAGTTTTTGGGTTGGTCGCTCGAGCCAGGGTTTGGTCGCTCGAGCGAGGTTTGTATTTTGTGTCTTCTGGCTCGATCCAGATTTTCTTCGCTCGAGCGAGCGATTGCGTCTGGTATAGACCTGAGGGCAGTGCATATTCGCTCGAGCGAGATTTTCTTCGCTCGAGCGAGGGAGGTGTATGTTTTCGAGTTCCTTGCTCGAGCGAGCATTCTGTCGCTCGAGCGTGCTCCAGGGTTGCAGACCTGAAGCATTGCATTCTTGGCTCGAGCGAGCTTTTCTTCGCTCGAGCGAGCGAATGCGTCTGGTATAGACCTGAGGGCAGTGCTTATTCGCTCGAGCGAGACTGGCCAGTTTATATACGCAGCAGCGGGTTTGATCAGTCTTTTTCATCTTCTTTTTGATTCCAAAACCCTAGGTCCGACTTCTCTCTCTCCCTACTCACCTTCTCTCTTAGGTTTGATCTATTTAGAGTGTGTTTCTACCCTAGTGCTTATTAAAAAGATAGAGGGAGTCGAGGGCTTTCATTAATCTGAACATTTGGCGATTGTGAGGCACATTGGTTATTGTGGTATCATCTCTGTCTCTCCATTTGGGTTGTTTTCTTCGAGGTAGGGATTTCCTACTCCATTTTATAGGTTTGTTCTAAGTTTTGGTATATTGATATGTTGGGTTACTTTGATAATTTTGGGAAAAACCCTAGTTGTATCAATTAATTAATTTGTATAATTAATCAAGGGAATTGGGGAATTTGGTTAAATTCATGAAATGAGAATTCATTGATTAAAGGTGTGTTGGATAATTTAAATCACTCGCCTATTGAATTGTGATATATTTATTTCCAAATCTAGAAATATCTGTTTTTAGGCTATCGTGGAGATAGTCGTGATTGTTGTTAGACATTGCATGTGGATTAGGGATAACTGAAACTAATCACATTTGGTTGAGTCATTCATTTGTATCTGCTGAATTAATACAGACATTATGTGTATTGATTGTGTGTTGTATGTTATGTGTTTACATACATTGTTTGTGTGGGAGGAGATAGGGGATGTACTCCACGGTTTAGGGGAAGATAGGGAGGACCTCTAAACCGATTTTTTTGGGAGGAGATAGGGGATGGACTCCATTAGCATCACTTTTATGTGTGCTTATTTATATTGAATGTTTTTTTATTGATACAGCACTAAAATGTGTATCAAACTGAAGTATGAAGTGTTTTGATTTGAGCTTGAGTCTCATTTGTTTGTTGACATTGGAAGAATGTGAATGGAATAATATATATATTTCACTGTTGTAAGTTTGGCCAGGTTCTGAGTCATATTGATAATGTTGGAAAGTAAAACGTGTCTTAGACATTAATGTCATGAAACTGTATAATGATGTAATTGATTATCTTGGTTAACCATCTATTGAATGCTATTGCTTTAATCAATACTTATATTTGGTTTAGTATATTTCTACTGGGCTGTGGCTCACCCTATATGGGAACATCATGTTCAGGTTCAGGTGATAAGCTACCTCCAAGGACTTAGCTTGGAAGGGACTTGGATTTTGAAGCCTATTTTCAGTTGTTTGTTTTTATTTGTTAGTACATGTAAACACTCAAGCCTAGGGCTTTATTTGGATTTGAGTTAGAACTCATACTTTTGTTGTCCAAGTGTTGGCTTGGAAAGATGTAAGCCTGTAGGGCATTTAATTTGAGGTTACATGTAATGCTTTTATTTAGTAAGACTCTGATGAATATTATAATGAAATGTTTCTTCTCTAACATTGCATGCTGTTGATATATATAATTAATGGGTTTATTTTTGAGGGCGTTACACCTTAAAAACTCATCCAGATTCGACCTGAAGAACCCCCTCTTCAAGAAAGACGGCCCTGTCTCAGCAACGTGGGTCTGGACTTGATTCTAAGCTCTGAGAATGTCCATGGATTCCCGCAAAGCTCCTGCCATTTCTCAAGCCAAAGCACCTATGGCCTGCTGACCAACTGGTTCGGCCACATTGGCCTAACCAACTCCTTCCTCCTGCGCCGGAATTTCATCTGGTAATGGCACTTCCTACACTTAGGCCTGCCACGCTTACTACCACCACGTCCACATCTTGACATCCTAATGAAGGTAACACAAGAGATTAGCACATTCACAAATATGCAGAAGCTAACTCACTCGTGTCCTAATGCGGTAGACAACAGATAATTCACTCCACATAAGCTCATAGTCACATAAATGCATATGAATTTCCTTCCTAGATAATAATCGTCCCGCGACGTTGCTAGAGTTCCAGTTAGAAATAGCAGTGATCAACTGCTCTTTTAACATGACTTTTAGAAACTCGTAAACCCAAGCAATATCTTTGAAACTAAATTCCATACCCACTTAATCACATAAGCATGATATCACATAGCATACGAGGTTATTCCTAATACAACTAAAGAAGTAACTCATTGTCGTAAAAACCACATCCTACGATCCAAAAGTATTCAAACCCGGTAGCTCTGATAGCAAGTTGTAACGCCCCGATAAAATAGCCTTAATTCAACCCTAAACAATAATTAAACAACAACACATTTCATAAAAATAATACTCTTTCCATTCACACGATTCTGGTTTACAAAAGATTGGCACATGCAATATTACATTCATAAGCCCTAACCTTGAATCTATAGCATGTTCCATGAATTAACAATATGGAATAAAAGATCAACAGATAGATAAATTCCCTATTGGCTATAATTTTCCAAGACGATACTTGGTTATAACAAAAGTGAGCATTAAACTCAATATATTAAAGCCCTAGGCTTGTACAGAATAATTACAACATATAACAAAAAGAACCTTTCATCTCCAAGTTTCTCCCCAAGCTATTGCCTTGACGAAGGCATATCATCAGTATTTGAAAATAGTTTTCCACGTAGGGTGAGCCAAAGCCCAATAAAGATACTACAACATAATTTATGAATCTTAACAAAATCATAAGGTGAATGCATATGCAATGCTCGTGCCAAAACATTTTACATCTCTTTCCAAAACTATGCAATGCTAGGTTATATCACAATTCATAAAACCATTTCTTTACAATAGAAAACAGGACAGTGAATTCGACACTAAGAATCTCTAAGACGTGTCTGCATGTAGGCTATAAGCACTACCAATAGATCATTTTTACCGGCATTAATTGGAAGGCTCGACACCTAACTGCGCGGGTTTTTGGACTTTCACCAAGGACATACAGGCTAACATAATACCACATCTACACTCCTACCCAGATTCACCAAAGTATTCACCCATTTTTCTCAAAACAATTACATTTTCAATGTGTTAAACATGCCTCAATGCTCGTTGTAAATAAATGAGTAATAGTTTCAATTCATCTAATTCTCATGCAATTTCTACAATAACTACAGCTATCCTCCACTGATAGCCTAAAACATATATGTCTAAACACATAAATAAATTTCATAAAGATAAACTTTCCAAAAATCTTAAGATAAGAGTGATAATACATATCCAACTCCGCCATCCTCATCAACATCAATCCAATTTCACATTTCCAACATCAATTCCATTAATTATTTCAAAATCAACATTTGAAATCTTTAGGGCAAAACCCTCTTTTCTTTATAAATCAATCCCAAGGATAAAAACACATCATTTTATCATAACTCATCCTCATTTAAAATCCCATAACCATTTCCAAGAATCCATTTGAAAACCCCTCTTTTAATTTTTACCCCAAAACCCTAAATTTGTCCAAAAATTTCTAAATCACAATATTGTTTAGAAATAGCAAATAACTAAGTTAAAAATCATAAGAAAGTGTAGAGAATCCTTACCTCAAGCTTAGAAAACAAGAGAAAGAGTGGAGGAACATCAAAGACGCCAAAAATCAACTTTGTTCTGATTAAGAGGAAGCTCTCGGAGTGCTCTATCTTTTTGTCAATGGGACTAGGGTAGAGAAATCAATGGATCTAGGTGTATTTATAGAGGAATGTGAGTTTTAGAGAGGGTCTCAACTTAGGGTTTTAAAATGTTTATAGAGAGAAAGAGATGAAAAAGTGATCTAAAAAGTGTCTTTTACAACCTGATATACATGCTGACTGCTCGAGCAAAGGAATGGTTGCTCAGACACAATAAGTGATACCGTTTGAGCGAAGAATACAAAGTCTCAAAATTTTTACAGACAGAGGACCATCGCTCAAGCTCAAGAAGGGCTGCTCGAGCCAACATCGCTCGAGCGTAAGAATGATTGCTTGAGCGTAGAATGCCAACTATTTGTAAATTTGTAGACTTGCAAAAGTACTGGAAGATCTCAAAGACCGCTCGAGCACAAAAAGTGTCGCTCGAGCAAAGAAGCAAAAATTTGGATAGGAACCATTTTGAAAAACTAACTCTCGACCTGTTTCAAACGCAACCAAGACATTCCAATAACCAAACTCAATCAGGAATAAGGAGAAACAAGACATGAATAGCCATAAAAGATAATGAAACTCGAATCCAAAACATCAACGGGTCGGGTTTAAACCAGAATCGCTATATATTTCATGAGTAGAAGAAGAGTTTTCAACATTCTTTGATGAATCTCTTACTTTCAAAGCAAAGCTTTCACAAAGAAATAGTGGGCATTAACCTACTCTCTTCAATTAATAGCACCTATTTGGATACTAACTTGCCATTATTCACAAAGAGATGATTGTATGTTCTTATTTATTTCTTGGGCTTGAATATCTTCTTGTTTAATTCATTTAATTTGATGAATTGTTGTAGAATACCTGTTGTATATGGCCAGTTGTGAGTTTGTTAAGGGTTGAGGCCTATCTACATCTCCCTTGAATGTTCTTTGCATAAGAGAGAGGTAAAAGGGATGAGCACCACTTAGAAAATATATTTTGTTTCTGTTCTGGAACTTCTACACCAATAAGAGTTTCTCCCATAGGATATGTTCGACCGGACACCTTTTTTAATCGGCTGGATAAACATATCTATGGCCAGATGTTTTTTCTAGAGCAGAACATAACAGTTTATGAAGAGTGTTCTCCTGGGCATTTTGGAGTTGCTATGTAAAGTTCATTATTTTAAAATGATTTGTTAGATCCAGCAATAGTTTGGCTGAATCAATTGATTATTGAAATAATCTCTCTCTCTCTCTCTCTCTCTCTCTCTCTCTCTCTCTCTCTCTCTCTCCTCTCTCTTTCTTGTTAATTCAATTGTTGTAATAACTTCCAACCCAATGTCTTTCCATCTCTTTTATTTCTATGCTTTCCATATATGTTGTTAAGCATCATGTTTTATTTATCATAACCATGCTTTGTATCCATATGTCGTGCATTCGAATTTGGCACATTTGTATTTATGGGCTTATCATTTCTTACATGATTTTGTGCGTTATCTCATGCTTTGAGATGACTCACATGACATGTGTTAGTAACCGAGTCTTTAGTTGCATTCTTGTGTATGTGCTGCATTAACTATTTGCATATAGGATCATGCATATTTTGTTAATTTTTTTTCATTCTTTGGTTGGAAGCTAGCAGATACTACATGAGCATTTATGGCTTTAGCATCCCGTCTGTGCATGGTTTTCTTATTATGTCTAGTAGCTCACCATGTGGATACGTGCTTAACTAATATATCTCTATAATTGTTAGTGGATAGAGGTTATGTCGTTCAATTTGGAATAATGTTGATTCTTATGCATGTGGGCTTAGTTTTATTTGAGTGTCACACATTTCAAAATTCTTTCAAACTACATGAGATCAAAACGTTTCAAAATGAATGGCACACTCTATACCTATTTGTTTCATCATATCAAAACATTCTAAAATGAATGACACGCTCTATAATTGTTTGCTTTACATAGTAATGTTAGCATTATTAAATAACTTAAACATAAGCATATATTGTCTATAAAACTCATATTATGGTTTAGTAGAGGCCAATCCTTTGATCGGGTGAGTGGAGTGCTCAATTCATGACCTTCCCCTCTCATACCTACGGTCCTAAACCAAGACATCTTTGTTTGTAATAGTCAGTGGCCTTTGGCACGAGTCACAAATTTCCTAATTTTTTCAAAAGATTAGGTGGCAACTTTGAGATTTGGTGATGCAACCCATTTCTGGCATATTTTGTAATAAATGAATTTTCTATAAAGTTGTCAGATCTAGACTCTCATTTTTTGTTTCACACTGCACTAGTGATATCAGATCAGAAATCGGGAGAGTCGGAAATATCAGGCGAGCTCGAGTACCCCCGGGACACGTACACTATACAATGATCTAAATTTGGCTATATAATCATAAATTCATCAATGTTTATACTCGATATTTTTATACAGATGTTCATAGTCACCGTAGAACAGTACGTTATCTAGAAACAAGTTCCTCAAAGAAGCAAAAGAATGATATAGTTCAGTGTGTATCAAGGCCATTACATACACAACATAATGATAAAAAGTAGCAGGACAAAAAGAAGGAACAGATCAACAATAAAAAGATTAAAGCTAAGTAAAGATTGAAAGAAAAAAATGATGAACCTGCAAATGAAAGTGAAAAGCAAGGAGAAGTTGAATGTGAATATAATAGTGGCAATGAAGGGAGCAAGCAGTAGCAACTGAAACAAATGCACAGCAACACAAAGCATGAGGGAGTGACATAATTGAGTGTGTATTAGAGCCATTACATACACAACAAAGTGAAGAAAAAAAAATAGCAAAACAAAGAGAAGAAAAAGTGGAACCAAAAAAAAAAATAGAAGCTATATTGTGATCTGCAAACAAAATACAGTTTGTTATCTACTGCTATTGAAAATGCAATGCAAAGCGAAGCTTAAATGAATTGTAATGTTTGACATACCTCTGCCGCGGTGATGGTATCGAAATAGCGGCGGAAGAATATGAAAGACTCCCGTGGTCTCCACTCGCACCTTACGTCGAAGCGGTGGGAGAATGGGATCATGAGAGGCATCTCCTCCTCTGGTACTAGGGCAAGCCTCGGGAAGTAGGCGTAGACCCACAACTACAGGAGTGTAACAGAGCAAATACCAGTATGCTTAACAGATAAAAGCAGAATACAGAATAAAACATAAATTGCAAAACCGTGTATTGTGTAGAGTGTACAGTGTGTGCAGTATACAGTCAGTGTAAAGCAGATTGCGTGTTCGCAGTATGTGTAGTGTATAGTTAGTTGGCAGCAGATTGTGCAGTATATGAAGTGTGTTGTGCAATGTGTGCTGTGTGTAAAGCAAGTTATATGTGTGCCGTGGGTGCAGTATATGACCAGTGCGACGAAGACCGCAATGTGTACAGTATACAGAGTACAGAGAATGTAAAGTAGAAATGTAAAACAGAAGAAGAAGACGTACCTCCTAAGCCCGCCAGTAGCCTCCGAGCAGCTGTCCACTGAGGCGAGAGGATGAACTCATATAGCCGTAGAGTGTGGCCAAGCCTTCGCCACCCCAGTCGTAGCCACGGATCATGGTCACGTCAACCAGTGCATTCAACAGGCAAAGGGGCACGGTGTTCGCCCGGTCGGCGAAGAGGGTGGTCCCCAACAAGAACATCAAAAAGCCACGTGTGTACTGCTCCTCCTCCTCCTGAGTGGTAGGCGCCTGGATCCTGAAGTGGTCATCGAACCACGAGTATCGTACAAATCCTGGATGAGCAAAAGGCGGTAGGTCACCAAGCAGGTACATCTGAGCAGCCTCCCACTCGTCCATATCTGTATCGAAGGGGATCGGATCACCCCTTACTCCAATGCTTGTGAGCATGGAGAAGTCGAAGGGAGTCATCGTCATGTCTCCCGTGGCCGAAAGATGGAAAGAGTCAGTGGTGTCCCACCATCTCTCCACCAGAGCAACAAGGAGAGGCCTACTCGCAGTCAGGCGTGAGAGCCCCATGCAGAAAGTGCCGAAGCCGGCCTGGTCAACAATACGACGAACTGCCTCAGGAAGCTCCATGTACCACCCCCGGGCCATGATGTTCCCATACCCCCGGAAGGCATGGGAATCCCCCTATGGTCAAAACAAACAGTTGCGAAGCAGTGTTACAAATACAGTGTTGAATGCACTCTAGATTAGTGAAAATACAGTGTGTGTGCACCTGTTCAGATTCAAACAGATATCGGGTGCGGGTGTGCTCGCAGTGAACTCTAGCACGTGATGCAATAGTTTGTTCGGATCATTTCAGTGAAAATACAGTGTGTGTGGGCGTGTTCAGATTCAAACAGATATCGGGTGCCGGTGTGCTCACAGTGAACTACAACATATGAATATGTCAGTGTGTCTGAGTGGTTCAATGGAAAATGCAGTGTGTGTGCACGTGTTCAGATTCAAACAAATATCGGGTGCCGGTGTGCTCACAGTGAACTACAGCATATGAATATGTCAGTGTGTTTGAGTAATTCAGTGACAATGCAGCGTGTGTGCACGTGTTCAGATTCAAATGAATACCGAGTGTGGGTATCCTCGCAATAAACTACAACATGTGGTGTATCGGTGTATCCGGACTAAGCAATTAAAGAACAAGATCGACTATTGCAGTTGTGTTCTACATTGCGAAAAATAAAACAGAGGGAAGACTGTACCTCAAAAGCGCCGTAAGACAGATGTGACCCTGGCTCACACAAAGCTCTGGTGGTACGCCCCTGGCAAAACTCATGAACTAGCGAAGTCCGTTAGGAGGCAACACGTGAATCGCCGGCCTGTAGGTCACTGGGTCGAACGGTCGAACGCTCAAAGGCAAAAGCTCGGCCTCGGGGTCCATCTCCTGCTCCGGAGGAGTCCCGCCCTGTCGAAGATCATCTGCCATGTCGAGAATGATGTGAAAATGGCTGGAAGTGTGAAAATCGGGTGAGAATGTGAAAAGTCAACTGAAAAGTCAACCCCGGGAGGGTAAAAAATGGACGGAAAGCTCGGAGTCCAGAAGGGGCACAAAGATCGAGGTAAACTCAAGGGAAACAAACCCCGAGTGGTGGAAATCAAGAAAAGTGTACCGAAACGGAGATTTGTTCGGTTCAAAATGTTCGAAACGCGAAGGAGTTCGCGAATCGAATGACGAAACGGGCCCAAAAATCGAGGAAAATCGAGGGTAGAAGGTTGGAAAATGACCTAGAGAGATGGGGGAAGGTTTTTCGAACAAGAGGCAAGTGAGGAAATAGGGCTAGAAGCCCTATATTTAAAGACCCGTGCCAAATTGACAAAACTGCCCCAAAACAGCCATTTTTGGCCGGTCGGCCACATTGTTGGCCGATCTGCCAAATATTGGGCCGATAGCCTTATTTTTCGGCCGGTGGATGGCCAGTGACCTCCCCCATTGGCCGATGAATCTCCTACACCCTTGTTTGGGACAGATATGTGGTTTGAGGCCTTCATTGCTCAAGATAGTGCAAGGAACTACATTTTTAAGCTTAACCGGTCTCTGTGTCATGTCTTCTGTGCGTAGCACTCAAATACGTGCAAGGTGTATCCTTTTCGTATCCTTTTGTATCTTGCAAAGGCTTGGAAACTACTTCATCATCCCTTGCATTGATATGCACTGTTCATTTTGCATTGTCATGCATCTCAAAAGACGCGTGTTGTCGCGCATTCGAGTTCATATGCATTGTCATGCATCTCAAAAGACGTGCATTGTCGCGCATTCGAGTTCATTTGCATTGTCATGCATTTTTCAAAAGACGTGCGTTGTCACGCATTCAAGTTCATTTGTATTGTCATGCATTTCGAAAGACGCGCGTTGTCGTGCATTTGTGTCTTATTTGCATTGTCATGCATTTCAAAAAAACAAAAAAAAGTTGTCGCGCATTTGTGTCTCATTTGCATTGTCATGCATTTCAAAAAACAAAATACAAAAAAACAAACATGCATTGTCATGCATTTTCTTACCATGCATTGTCATGCATCATTGTAAATATTGCATTTACATGCATCATTGTAAAAATTGCATTTACATGCGTCATTGTAAATATTGCATTTACATACGTACATTACATGCATATTGTATATATTGCATTGTAGATTGCATGCATTTGCTGCATTATCCATCTACGGCTTGCGCCTTTCCATGTTGAGCTTGGTCTGGTATGTGCCCGTACTTTTCACGTCGAAGCACGATTATGATATTATGTGTTCGCACCTAGTGTTGTGGGTGACCGCTCCATTTCTGTGTTAGACGTGGTCTGTTTGTGTTCATGCCTTTCCTAGGCAAGATACGGTTTGGCCGCAGGCCTTATCCATTCCATCTATTGCATATTGTACATATTGCATTGTAGATTACATGCATTTGTTGCATTATCCATCTACGGCTTGCGCCTTTCCATGTTGAGCTTGGTCTGGTATGTGCTCGTACTTTTCGCGTTGAAACACGGTTATGATATTATGTGTACGCACCTAGTGTTATGGGTGACAGCACTGTTTCCGTGTTAAACATGGCTTGTATGTGTCCATGCCTTTCCTAGGCAAGATATGTTTCGGCCGCGCGCCTTATCCATTGCATCCATTGCATTTTGTTTCATTGTAAATACTGCATTGAACATAGCTTGCATTGTCATGCATCTTTCCTTACATGCATTGTAATGCATTCTTCCTTACTTTGCATTGTCATGCATTTCCCTACTGCATCATCTAGTATGTAGGTTGTATTGTACATAGCTTGCATTGTCATGCATTCATTGTATTGTACATAGAGAGTATTACATGCATTTGCTGCATCCTCCATCCATCACTTGCGCCTTTCCATGTTAAGCTTGGTCTGGTATATGCTCATACTTTTCGCGTTGAAGCACAATTATGATATTATGTGTACGCACTTAGTGTTGTGGGTGACGGCACCGTTTCCATGTTAAACATGGTCTGTTTGTGTCCATGCCTTTCCTAGGCAAGATACGGTTTGGCCACATGCCTTATCTATTGCATTCATTGCATTGTAGTATAATCTGTTGCATCCAGCATTGAGGATCATGATCTTTCCTGATCAGAGCATGCCTTACTTATATCATCCCACCCAATTACTCGTATCTTGCGTTTCGTCTACACACTCATAGTTCTGCATGTGTACGCGCCTATTCCACTGTTGGGATTGTGGTTTGAGGGTGTCGACACCTTTTCTATGGTAGATGGATTTTGCATCTCCATCATCTTCATGATATTTGTGTGGTTTTGAACTGCTTATGGTTTGATCATCCCAAATGCATTACACATCATTTGCCTTGTTTATACATAGTTTTGTAAATATTGCATATCATTTTGCATCCATTCCGCATTGTTATGCGTTGTCACACGAGTTGCATTGTCATGCACTCTTTCGCTTGCGTTGTCACGCAGTTTTAGATTGCATTGTTATGCATGTTGCTAATGATATTGTACCTGTTAAGTTTTCTTTCTCTTTCAGGCACGATATTGTATGTACGGTTCATTTGAAGCTGGCACGACCAGACAAACCGGACAGGTATTGCATTCTCCGCGTGAGACGTAACAAGAATTGCATAATTCTCTTACATCCTTTCTACATTGTAATGTAGTTGGATTTGTGTTTGATTGCTTAAACTGTTGCATTTATTGTATGTATATGCTTCGTTATAGCTTTCTTTACATGATCATAAGTTATGCTCGGCTTTGTGCATTGTTTTGCATTTTGCCCCTGCCTTCGGGCGCATATCTTTGTTTGTAGCTTGTATGCTTGTCTAAGTCTTCAGCCTTGTCAAAAATGGGTCGTCTCTGGGCTTTGACACTCACTTCCGTCATTGTTATGACTTTCGAGTTCTGTTAAAGAGGGGCTACTGTAGACACCCCATTTTTGACCGTCCTCAAGACTTGGACGTCATCGTTTGAACACTTGATGATTATCCATGTTTGTGTTCGTCCTGAGTTCTCGGAGGTCTCAGCCATGCGCCTTGCCTCAAGACCTCTCAACTTTCCTATTTTGTGTTTGGTTTTGCACCAAACACTTGTTGTTTTGCTTCTGAGGGTGGGAAATGGCTTGTTGGCCATCCCCACACCTCACCGGCCATCGCTTGAGGCCACCGGCCCTGTTTAGTTGCTACCGGCCATTGGTTATGGCCGATCGGCACTCTTTATGGTCGGCCGACCATTGTTTTGGTCAATTTGTCATTTTTGGCTGGCCGATCACTATTCATCTGCTTTTGGCCGATATTTTATGCCAGCTGTGATAGCTGGCATCCACGATGCACCCCCTCCATACACGTGTATGGGGGGATTTCCTCTTGCTTAGCTTGTTTTGTAAGCTTTGCAAGAGTGAATCTCTATAAAGGGAGGGCTTCTCCTCCCTCCTCAAGGGTTCCAAGAAGTTCCAGAGCTCTGAGATTAGGGTTAGAGGATTGTGTATCTATTCTATCTCTATATCTCATTTTCCTTCCATTTCGTGTGTGTTTAAGGTGTTTTGTTCATAGTTTTGCATACAAACACCTAGTGCTACGCTTTCCTTTAGCTACTAAGGTACTAAGGAGTTATTTTCAAAGTTCTTGAGTTGATTTAAGCTTGGAGAGGCTGTGTAGACGTCCCCGAACGTCCCGGGAGGGAAATCTCGTTTTGTTCATTTGGGCTCACTACAGTTCGAACTCAATGTCACGGTCTTGTGTCTAATCTCGCAGAGTGCAATGCAAGACCGATGAATCATCAAAGAGTCCAAATCCGGCAAATCGTTTTTGGAAAAACAGATTTTTTTAGAAAGAAGTGTCAAACGTGGACTGCTTTGCCAGATACAGAGTCGCCACCTAAATATTTATTTTAGGGGAATTTAAGAAACCCTGACTCGTTGCCTAAGGCCACATGTCCGTCATCACCAAAGTTACCTCGGCTCGGGAAATTGGGTACAATTGGGGAAGGTCAGCTATGAGCACCCCCGCTCGCCCGATCAAAGATTGGCCTCTACTAACCATGATATCGAGTTTTGAAAACATTATATGCTCTTATTCCGGTTATTAGCCTAGATTTACTACGTGATGCACACAGTATACAAGTATAGACTGGGTCATCTAAGTTGGAGCAAAACATCTCATGTTTGTTTTTAAAAGCGGTTTGCTACTCGCAAGTAGGCTAAAAAAGCAGATTTTGCCACCCTCGGGTAGGTTTAGAAAACGCGATTTTACCACTTTCGAGTGGGCTTAAAACTCACATTCAATGCATCGTTCCAATTCAAATAACCCAACCTTCACCCATAGGCACTCAAGCAGTTATATCACATAAGCACATAGCCTCATGGTAAAGCATGCTATCATGGCAACACTCACACGCATGCAAGGATGCTAAAGCATGAAAACTTACCGAGTACTCCAAGCCAAAACAGAAACTAGTTAGTGAACATGCATGAATCCTAACTATGCTGAAATGCTTAATGCAACATATGCAAAAATGCAACCTAGATAGGCTCAGCTATTCTAAACATGACATATGAAATGCAACAGATAACATGTATTCAACTTGGAATTGAAATACCATGCAGTTAGTATGATGCGCTGAGCTCGGTGCATGCAATACAGATGAATGAATGCACGCATGCATAGCATAAGGTATGCTAATTTAAATATGCCCTAATACTAACCATTGAAAGCAGGTAAATAAAAGGGAGAAAGAAGTAGGGGTTGGAAGACATGCACACACTCACACACACTTATTACACAATTGCCCTCACTCGGAGGGTCTGAAAGAATAATATAGGCCAAATAATGAATCAACTATCCTAGCTAGTTAATTATTACAAAACTTCTAATTAATTAACAAATTAATTATAAAAACAGCCTAAATATGAAAATAAAGAGGCCGCCGCAGCTCTGCCTCGGAATGCGTGAATGATGCATGCTCGATTTGCCTTGCTTGGAAACCCGTTACCATGCCACTGTTGCCTCTGTTTGCACTGTTCTACACCTCTGAGGGATGTGAAAATTCTTGAGGCACCTCTGAACCATTCCCTGATCATTTTGGAATGCCACCGGCCAATGAAAAGCATCACCGACCATGTAAATGTGATCATCGACCATAAATTGGGTCACCGGCTGGACTCTGATGGTCGGTCGGCATTTAAAGTGGCCGGCCGGCCATTTATTCCTGCAGAATCCTGTTTTTGCTGCAGCAGTGGACAGACAGTGCATGGCAAGGAAATTTCAAAGCAATGTATGCATGGCCACACTCCCCATCATGTTATGGACTCAAGGGAGTGCGGCCCTTAGTACTCGGGCCACCAGTCACGCATTTTGATCCATGATGGCCAAAGGCACGAAGCTTGCAAATCAATGTAAATGCATGCAACAAAACAAATGAATGCCTCACTCCCTATCATGTTGAGATCAAGGGCATCGGCGACCGAGGATTGAGATGTGTTTCGTCACTTTGAGTACGAACACACCTCACTCCTCGTGTTTGGTTTGACACCCCAAACCAAACACAATGCTATGTATGTATGCTATATGCAATGCGAAGTAATACAACTAATGCAATGCAATATGAGCATGCTAAGCTAATGCAACATGACACTACCTAACCATGCAAGCCAAACTAATGCAATATGAACATATCAAGCATACAACGAGACTATGTAATGCAACTAGATAAACAACATGCAAACATGATACAATGTAAGCATGCAACCAATGTAATGTAACATGTCAATCATGCAATTTATATACAAGGATGGACTTAAACTGAAATGGGAGGCCTCAGCCATGCCCCAAAACAGTGGCCAAACATACTAAAAATGATGGACAAATGATTATGCAAACACACACACCAATGGGCCTAAAACTAAGGCATAAAAGGGAGCATTCCATTACAACTATCATGACCACACATGGCATGGATTATGCAACCAAAAACAGAGTTTTAGTGGGTCAAGATACACCCTAAAATCCACATGAATGGCATCCCAAATGACTTAAACAAAAGGCATGCACTATGACCCATTTTAAGGCACAAAAGGACGACTCTTCAAAGTATGAAAGGGATGATGAATGCAAGCATACAAACATGGATTATGGACTGAAATAGCATGGGAAATGACTCCAAATCACTGAAACAACCCAACTACAGCATGCTTATGGCTCACACACTCAAGGCCTACAAGCTAGAATGCAAAGGGGCTATACAAAACATGGCAAACATGACTCTAAAGACCCAAGATAGACCTTAAACATGATGAAATAGGACTAAAAGCTTCATGGAGTCAAACCAAAATCATGCTAAAATGTCATCTCACAACATGATACATGTTAGGCCAAAACATGAGATTACAAAGCAAGCATATAATGCATGAAATGGACCATCAAACCAACTAAAAACAGAGGTATAATATGACCAAATACCACCAAATACCTACTAAAATGATGCTAAAAAAAATAACTAAGCATGCATGCTACTCTTATGAGCCAAAACATAAGCAAAAGAGAGACAAAGGGAGAGGGGTGTCCCTCCCCTATACAAGACCTCAAAACCTCTTCTTCACCACTGAAAATCCTCTGGATTTCAATGGTGAGAAGACCAAGACACGAAGGTTCCCGAAGCTCAACAAAGAAAGCACAAAAAGGGCCAAACAAGGCCTAAGAGGGGGTGGACGACCCCTAATTCCAAAGTGACCTTAATGAAGTATCTTAAACACAAAAAAAATAGAACTTTTGTATGTTATACACAAAGCTCAAAACAGCATGCAAAGTAGGTTAAAAGCTAGTGCAAGAATGGGTAATATAAAACAATAGTGCTCACCCTTGAAGAACACTTGAAGAACCAAAACTCCAGCCCCCTTTTCTGATCAAAACCAACTCAAAAGCTCCAAGAACAACCTCTCAACACCTCAATAACCAAGGCAAGGTGTAACACTAGGTGTCTTAGTGCAAAATTAAGACCAAAACACACTTTTAGGCCTTCTAACACACACAAATGTAGAGAGAGAGGGAGATATATAGAGAGAGAGTGATATATATTATATATCAGATGTATAAGTCTGATTTTTGCTGAACCTCCTCAAAGGAGAGGGAGGGCCCTCTTATATAGACAAGGCAAAGGCCTAAGCTTCCAAGAGAAGCTAAACAAAAGGGGTCAAGGCTTCTTAAAGAAGCTAAGACTAAGGGGCCAAGGCTTCCTGAGGAAGCTGAGACAGGGGTCCAAGCTTCTTGAGGAAGCTAAGACAAAGGTCCAAGCTTCCTCAAGAAGCTAGACCAAAAAGGTGCAAAGGGTGCAAATTCCTCCATACACGCGTATGGAGGACAGGTCCGTGCACTCCAGCTGGCACAACTGGCGTGCACAATGCCTGAAAAAGGAAAAAAGGAGGTATCGGCCAGAGAGAGAGACTATCGGCCAAATAAATGGCCGGTCGACCACTCAAAGAGCCAATACACCTAACAAAAGTGCCGACCGACCAAATATTTGGTCGGTAGCAGAAAAAGCAAGGCCGGTGGCTTCATGCCACGGCCGATGGGTTTTAGGGGATGGCTAACAAGCCACCTCCTACCCTCAGGTGCAAAAACAAACAAGTTCTTGGTCCATAACCAAGCACAAAACAATCAAGTCGAGAGATCCTAAGGCAAGGCGTGCAGCCAAGTCTTTCGGGATCTCAAAACGAACACGAACATGGATGATCACCAAGTGTTTAAATGGTAACGTTCGAGTCTTGAGGACGGTCAAAAATGGGGTGTCTACAGGCTGCTGGAGCATTGTTCTTGAAAGTGGTCTTCAAGGGTAAGAACTTTACCCCTTTATTTCCCATTTTTGCATAGGCTTTTAGCCATCCTTGCATCTGTTTTTATGCTTAGTGTATAACTAGTAAAAGTTCTGTTTTTACTTGATTTTGATTGTTGTTTAAGGTCTCTTTGAGGTTTGGGGTTGTTTAACCCCTCTTAGGACTTGTTTGGCCTCATTTTTGTGCGCTTTTGGTGAGCTCCGGGACCACCTTGTGTTGGCCTCCTCACCACTGAAATCCAGAGGGATTTCAGTGGTGGGGATGGTGTTTTGAGGTCCTAAGAAGGAGAGGGTCATCCCTTCTCCTTGTTGTCTTAAATACTTGCCATTTTAGCCTCATGTGTGAGCACCTTTCTTGAGTTCATGTTGGCCATGTCTTAAGTAGTATTTGTGCTTATTTTGCCATGATATAGCATTATTTTTAGTTGGTTTAGACATATCATGCATGTTTTGCATACTTGTCTTGTAATGCCATGAAATTGCCTTAACATGCTTTGTGCTTTGAGCCTTGTTTTTAGCATGATTTTGGCCTAGCCTTGTGAAGCTTTTATACATGTTTTGATGTGCTTGAGGTCTGATTTTGGTCATTTGGGTCATCCATGACTTGCTTTGTATAGCTACCATGCAATCCCCCTTTGTAGGCCTTGAGTGTTGAATCCTCTAGCATGCTCTACTTGCATCATTTCAGTGGTTTGGCACCATTAGTTATGTCATTTCAGTCCATATAGTATGCTTGTATACTTGCATTTATGGCTCCTTTGATGTTTCAAGAGGTTTGTGTTTTATGCTCCATGTTTGGGTCATCATGCATGCCTTTAGACTTAGGCCATTTAGATGCCATCTAGGTGTGTCTTTGACCTTGTTTTGGTTTGCTTTAGGACTGTTTTGAGTCCTTTTGTCCCTTTGAGGCTGGCCTTGTACAGCCATGGTTTAAGCCCCTTTGATAGCTTTGAGCCTTGAACCTTACTTGCATGCTTTGATTGTTTTGTTTAGTTGGTTTGGCACCATCCTTAACATGATTTTCAGAGTTTATCATGCTTGCCATTTGTCCATGTTTGTCCCCTTTTAAGTGTGCTTAAAAGTCCCCTTTCTATGCTTAAGTATTGGACCATGTTTGCATACATGTTTGTATGTACATCTGCTTTCATGTGCTTAGCATATTAGCCACTTTTTTGGGCTTAAAAGTTACTCCTTCATGCTCAAGTTTTGAACCATGTGTGCATGAATGCTTGTGTGTACATTTGCCTTGCATGTTGTCACATACTTGGCCCATAGGCATGTTGTCACATACTTGGTCTATTGGCACGTTGTTGCATGTTCAAGTGGTGTTGCATTTGGCATGCATCTTGTGTTAAGTGGCTTTACATGTTCCTATGCTAAGTCCCCTTCACATGTTGTTGCATGTTGGCCATTAGCATTATTGTTACATGTCTAGCATGCTTGTTTGCTTAGGTTGTGTGCCTAGTGCTCATTACTTGCTTGCACGCTCATATTGCATACTTAGCTTGCATGCTTAGGTTGCATTTTGAATGCATGCCTTGCCTCTTGAATTGATTGTGATAGAGGTTGGGCCTATTGTTTGTTTTGGTTTGTATTTCATTTGACAGCAAAATGCACAACTTGATTTCTTGGGCCATCATGCATCGAAATGCGTGATTGGTGGCCCGAGGGTCGAGGGCCATCCTCTTTTGAGTCATGAACATGATAAGGAGTGTGGTGGTGCAAACATTTGCTTTGAAATACATTGACATGCCTTGTTTGCCCTCTGCGGCTGTCAAAGCAGGATTCTGCAGGAAGATATGCGACTAAATATCTTTGGCCGAGAGCCATGCCAATGGTCGATGACCACTTTTCCATGGCCGGTGACCATTCCTTATGGCCGGTGGCATCCCACGGTGTTCACAGAGTGTTCCTTGGGATTTGTGCAATTTTCAAAGGCATAAAAATAGTGAAAACAGAGGCAGCTTGTGCATGGTGGTGGATTTCCGAGCGAAGCCGAGCACGCATACATTGGACCCTCTTCCCGAGGCTGTTTTACCGATTTATTAGCTTAGTTAATTAGCTTAACTAGTTAAGTGGTCTGTAATTAACTAATTAGCTTGTTAGTTTATTAATTTGTATTATTTATTCGGTCTCTCCGAGAGAGAGCATAACTGTGTAATAAGTGTGGGTACGTGTGTGCATGTCTTCCAACCCACACTTCTTTCTCCTTTTTACTTACCTGCTTTTGATGGTTAGTATTAGGGCATATTTCAATTAACATCCTTATGCTATGCATGTGTGCATTCATTCATTTGTATTGCATGCACCCGGCTCGGCACATCATACTAATCGTATAGTATTTCAAATCTAACTTGAATACATGTTATCTATTGCATTTCACGTGCCATCCATAGATTAGCCAAGCCTATTCTAGCTGTATTTTGCCTGCGATGCATTAGCCATTTTAACATGGACTTGGATCATACATTTGATTACTAACATGTTCTTTGTTTTGGCTTAGAGTACACTGTGAGTGTTTTATGCTTTAGCATCTCGCATGTATGTGAACGTTAACATGAAAGCATGCTTCCCATGAGGCTAACTGCTTAGTTGATTTACTGCCTGAATGCCTGTGGGTGAAGGTTGGATTGTTTGAATTGGAATAATTCATCGAAATCCATATTTTAGCCTACTTGTGAGTAGCAAACCTCAAATCATTTCCAAACAATGGATATGCGATGCTTTGTTCCAAATTAGACGATCTAGTCTATACTTTTGTGTTGTGCGTATCACATAGTAAGATTAGCTAATTAATCGAAATAAGAACGCATAATGTTTTCAAAACTAGATATCATGGTTAGTAGAGGCCGATCTTTGATCGGGCGAGCGGGGGTGCTCATAGCTGACCTTCCCCAATCGTACCCAAGTTCCCGAGCCGAGGCAACTTTGGTGATGACGGACACGTGGCCTTAGGCAAACGAGTCAGGGTTTCCTAAATTTTCCCATAAAAAAATATTTATGTGGCGACTCTGTATCTGGCAAAGCAGTCCATGTTTGGCACTTTTTTCTAAAAATCAGTTTTCCAAAACGATTTGTCGGATTTGGACTCTTTGATGATTTATCGGTCTTGCATTGCACTCTGCGAGATTAGATATAGGACTGTGACATTTGAGTCCTGAACTGTAGTGAGCCCATATGAACAAAACAGGATTCATCCTCCCGGGGCGTTCGGGGACGTCTACAATAACCCACCAATTACAAAAATAGAATAACCAAATTGAAACTATCCCACCAGTACTACCACCGTTATCGTCCCTCACTAGACTGCTGAAATTGGTTATTCTCAAACCCCGAGATACCCTAAGAGATTACATGCCAAGGACAAGAGCTACTGATATGTCCTAGTTGGCCACACCTAAAACAAACGCGTAACTCCCCATTCAATGGCTGAAAGTTCGGAGAATACCTTAAACTTCTCATTATACAAATAATGTCTCCAAATTTTCAAGGCAAAGATTATCACTGCTAGCTCTAGGTCATGAGTAGGATAGTTTCTATTGTGTGTTTTCAACTGAAGTGAGCCATAGGCTTCCCTCTTGCATCATGACACAACCTAAACCTTCCCGAGACGCATCACAATACACAGAATAGCCCAAACCCCTTTTCGAAATAATCAACACTGGAGCAGTGGTAAGTCTAACCTTAAGTTCTTAGAACGACTTCTCACAAGTCTCATTCCACACAAATTTGATCCCTTCCTCGTCAGTCTAGTCAAAGGTGAGGCTAATCTAGAGAAATCCTTCACAAACCAACGGTAATACCCGGCCAACCCTAAGAAACTATGGATCTCAGAAGCATTCTTTGGTTGCTCCCAATCTTGCACTACTTCTATCTTAGAAGAGTCTATAGTCACTCATTCCTCAGATACCACATGGCCTAGGAATTTCACCTCCTTCAACCAGAACTCACACTTCCTGAACTTAGCATACAATTTGTGGGCTCTAAGCAACTCGAGCACAACTCGCAAGTGTTCCTCGTGCTTCTCCTCAAAGGGTGAGTAAATTAAAATGTCATCAACAAAGAAAACTACAAAACAGTCTTTCATCAAATCCATAAACAAGGCCAGTGCGTTGGTTAACCCAAAAGGCATAACTCATAATGGCCATACCGCATACGAAATACCGTTTTCTAGATATCCTCCTCCTTCACTCTCGATTGGTGATAGCCCAAAAGCAGGTCTATCTTAGAAAAGCAACAAGACCCCTTCAATTGATCGAACAAATAATCTATACGAGGTAATGAGTACTTGTTCTTAACAGTTACCCTGTTCAACTTTCGGTAATCAATGCAAAGTCGCAATGTGCCATCTTTCTTCTTGGCAAAGAGAGCTGGTGCTCCCCAAGGCGAAGTACTAGGGCGAATAAAACCCTTGTCTAGCAATTCATGGAGTTGAATCTGTAACTCACTCAACTTGGCAGGTGCAAACCTATACAGTGCCATAGAAATCAGTGTCGTGCCAGACACTAAGTCAATTGAAAACTCAATCTCATGGTGAGGTGGTAACCTAGTGAGATCCTCAGGAAAGACGTCCGAGTATTCACAAACTACCCTCGACAACTCAACTAGGACTGTATGACTCTCAACACCTAAGAATGTAGCAAGAAGGAAACTAAGTTCGCTCCGACCACGCTGATCACACACTAGCAACAAGGCTCTATCAACTCTGTCTCCCAAAAAATAAAAACAATGACCACCCGAGGTATATACAGTAACCCTCTGACGATAACAATCTATAATAGCCTGATAGAATGACAACCAATCCATACCTAATATAACATCGAAACTTGACATATCAATCAACACAAATGCAAAATGAAGTCGACGACTGGCAAATCTCTATCTTACAACCCCGACACCCTTGGTCCAACACAATCTCACCATCAACAGGTGATTCTATCCTGAGTGGAGATGCTAACCGAGCCACTTCTAACACCAATGCTGATGCAAATGCAAACGAGATAAAAGAATGTGATGCACCCATATTAATCAATACATTGCCAATAGAATTACACAACAAAAAGTTACCCCTCACTACCAAAGGTGCTGGTAACAAATCTAGTGTGGTAACAACATACACACGCCCCGTAGGTCTCTGCTCCACCTGCTCACCCCTCGGAGCATAAGTCTGATGCATGGATTGAGCCAAAGAGGCTCCCTGATTGGCCTTCAAGGCCTGTGCTGACTATGCATGCTGATAACTCTGTGTATTCCTTTGACTAGATGCACCAGATGTGCCTCATACCTGAAGGAAAAACCTCCTCAAATGCCTTGACTACCCACACTGATAACAGGTAGGTGACTGCCCTCTCTCCTGACTGTGGCTCTACGAACAAGCCGCCGATGGTGCCGACTGTTAACCTCATCCCGTCTGCAGGCAAAGTATCAACTTGTGATCTAGTTGGCCACACTTGAAATAGGTGATCCCTCACTGTCTATCTCTCCCTGACCCAGAACTCTGCACAGGAAAAATGGACCTAGACAGAGCTCCCGGGGACTGCTGTAGGGTAGAATCCCTCTGCTTCTTACTATCTCGAGTCTCCCCCTGAACCTCCTGACTCCTCTACCTAAAGCCACTCATCCATTCCTCCTTCGTCTAAATCATGGTCTCTAAGTGAGCCTCCACTTCCACAAAATGACCGTAATCCCTAATCATGGATGCGGCCACCTTGAAAAGGAGTCTGATCCTCAACCTCTTCTCAAACTCCAAGCAACGGCCCTCTGTCGCTACCAACTTCGATGGAAACCTCGACAAACTAGTAAAGGTAGCCTCAAACTCTGCCACCGGTGTGTTAAGCTGCTTAAGCTTCAGAAACTGCTCTCTCAACTTCTCCCTAACAGTGGGAGGCAAAAACTTGTCTCGGAAGACGTTGACAAAAGCCTCTCAAGTCACCCCTATGTGTCCATGCACATGCTTCCACCACTGACCTGCATCTCTCTTCAGCTGCAAGGATGCCAAGGTCACTCTCAGCCCACCGTCCTTGATGTCAAGCATCTCGAATGTCTTCACCTTCTGTTCCAAGTAATCATCCGCCTTTAGTAGCTCCTTCGGGTCCCCTAAAAACTCATCCAGATTTGACCGGAAGAACTCCCTCTTCAAGAAAGACGACCCTGTCTCAGCAATGTGGGCTTGGACTTGATTCTAAGCTCTGAGAATGTCCATGGATTCCCACAAAGCTTCGGTCATTTCTCAGGCCAAAGTGCCTATGGCCTGCTGACCAACTAGTTCGGCCACATTGGCCTGACCAACTCCTTCCTCCTGAGATGGATTTCATCCGATAATGGCATTTCCTGTGGCCTAGGCCTGCCACGCCTACTATCACCACGTCCACGTCCTAACATCCTAATGAAGGTAACACAAGAGATTAACACATTCACAAATGTACAGAAGCTAACTCACTCGCGTCCTAATGCGGTAGACAACAGATAATTCACTCCACATAAGCACATAGTCATATAGACGCATATGAATTTCCTTCCTATATAATAATCGTCCCGCAACTTTGCTAGAGTTTCAGTTAGAAATAGCAGTGATCAAGTGCTCTTTTAACAAGACTTTTAGAAACTTATAGACCCAATTAATATCTTTGAAACTAAATTCCATACCCACTTAATCACATAAGCATGATATCACATAGCATACCAGGTTATTCCTAATACAACTAACGAAGTAACTCATTGTGGTAAAAACCATATCGTATGATCCCAAAGTATTCAAATACGGTAGCTCTGATAGCAAGTTGTAACGCCCTGATAAAATAGCCGTAATTTAACCCAAGACAATAATTAAACAACAATACATTTCATAAAAATAATACTCTTTCCATTCATATGATTCTGGTTTACAAAAAATTGACACATGCAATATTACATTCATAAGCCCTAACCCTGAATCTATAGCATGTGCCATGAATTAACAATATGGAATAAAAAATCAGCAAATAGATAAATGCCCTATTAGCTATAATTTTCCAAGACGATACTTGGTTATAACAAAAGTAAGCATTAAACTCAATACAATTAAAGTCCTAGGCTTGTACAAAATAATTACAACGTATAACAAAAAGAAGCTTTCATCTCCAAGTTTCTCCCCAAGCTATTGCCTTGATGGAGGCATATCACCAGTATCTGAAAATGGTTTTCCATGTAGGGTGAGCCAAAGCCTAGTAGAGATACTACAACATAATTTATGAATCTTAACAAAATCATAAGGTGAATACATATGCAATGCTCGTGCCAAAACATTTTACATCTCTTTCCAAAACTATGCAATGCTAGGTTATATCACAATTCATAAAACAATTTTTTTACGATAGGAAACAGGACAGTGAATACAATTCTAAGAATCTATAGGACGTGGCTGCAAGTAGGCTACAAGCACTACCAATATGTCATTTTTACCGGCATTAACCGAAAGGCTTGACACCTAACCGCGCGGGTTTCTAGACTTTCACCAAGGACACACAGGCCAACATAATACCATATCTACACTCCTACCCAGATTCACCAAAGTATTTACCCATTTTTCTCAAAACAATTACATTTTCAATGTGTTAAACACGCCTCAATGCTCGTTGCAAATAAATGAATAATAGTTTCAATTCATCTAATTCTCATACAATTTCTACAATAACCATAGCTATCCTCCACCGATAGCCCAAAACATATATCTCTAAACAGATAAATAAATTTCATTAAGATAAACTTTTCAAAAAATCTTAAGATAAGAGTGATAATACATATCTAACTTCGTCATCCTCATCAATATCAATCCACTTTCACATTTCTAACATCAATTCCATTGATCATTTCAAAATCAACATTTGAAATCTTTAGGGCAAAACCCTCTTTTCTTTATGAATCAATCCCAAGGATAAAAACACATCATTTTATCACAACCCATCCTCATTTAAAATCCCATAACCATTTTCAAGAATGCATTTGAAAACCTCTCTTTTAATTTTTACCCCAAAACTCTAGATTTGTCCAAAAATTTTCAAATCACTATATTGTTTAGAAATAGCAAATAACTAAGTTAAAAATCATAAGAAAGTGCGGAAAATCCCTACTTCAAGCTTAGAAGACAAGAGAAAGAGTGGAGGAACCTCAAAGACGCCAAAAATCAACTTTGTTCCGATTAAGAGGAAACTCTCGGAGTGCTCTATCTTTTTGTCAATGGGACTAGAGTAGAGAAATCAATGGATCTAGGTATATTTGTAAAGAGAATGTGAGTTTTAGAGAGGGTCTCAACTTAGGGTTTTAAAATGTTTATAGAGAGAAAGAGATGAAAAAGTGATCTAAAAAGTGCCTTTTACAACCTGATATACATGCTGACCGCTCGAGCGAAGGAATGGTCGCTCAGACACAATAAGTGATACCGCTCAAGCGAAGAATACAAACTCTCAGAAGTTTTACAAATAGAGGACCATCGCTCGAGCTCAAGAAAGGCTACTCGAGCCAACATCGTCCAAGCGGAAGAATGATCGCTTGAGCGTAGAATGCCAACTCCCTGTAACTTTGCAGACTTGCAAAAGTACTGGAAAATCTCAAAAACCGCTTGAGCACAAAAAGTGTCACTCGAGTAAAGAAGCAAAAATCTTGGTAGGAACCATTTTGAAAAACTAACTCCCGACTTGTTTTAAACGCAACCAAGACATTCCAATAACCAAACTCAATGAGGAATAAGGAGAAACAAGACATGAATAGCCATAAAAGACAATGAAACCCGGATCCATATCAACGGGTCAGGTTTAAACCAGAATCGCTATATATTCCATGAGTAGAAAAAGAGTTTTCAACATTCTTTGATGAATCTCTTACTTTCAAAGCAAAGCTTCCACCAAGAAATAGTGGGCATTAACCTACTCTCTCCAATTAATAGCACCTATTTGGATACTAACTTGCCATTATTCACAAAGAGATGATAGTAGGTTCCTATCTATTTCTTGGGCTTGAATATCTTCTTGTTTAATTCATTTAATTTGATGAATTGTTGTAGAATACCTGCTGTATATGGCCAGTTGTGAGTTTGTTAAGGGTTGAGGCCTATCTACCTATCCCTTTAATGTTCTTTGCAATAAGGCGAGGTAAAAAAATGTATTTTGCTTCTGTTCTGGAACTTCTGTGCCAATCAAAGTTTCTCTTAGAGGATATGTTCAGCCGGACACCTTTTTAATCGGCCGAATGAGTATATGTACGGCCAGATATTTTTCCAGAGCAGAAAAGGACAATTTCTAGTGAGTGTTCTCTTGATCATTTTGGAGTTGCTGTGTAAAGTTCATTATTTTAGTATAATTTGTTAGATTCAGCAGTAATTTAGCTAAGTCAATTCATTGTTGTAATAATCCCTCTCTCTCTCTCTCTCACTCCTTTTCTTATTTATTCAATTGTTGTAATAATCTCTCTCTCATCTCCATTTCTTATTCATTTGAATTATTGTAGTAACTCTCAAGCCCATATCTTTCTATCTCTTTTATTTACATGCTTTCTATGTATAACATCACGTCTTGCTCATCATATTCATTGTTTGCATATATATTTTCATGCATTCGAGCTCGGCTCATTTGCATATGTGGAATTTATCATTTCTAAACTGATTATGTGCGCTGCCTCATGCCTTGAGATTATACACATATCACGTACTAGTAGCCGAATCCTTAGTTGCATTTTGTGTACGTATTGCATTAGCTATTTAAATATAGGATCATGCATATGTATATATCATATTTTTTTTGGCTTTCCATAGACGAATGCTAGGTGAGCATTTCTAGTTTTAACATCTTAGTTGTGCATATCTGTTATTCTACTATGTCCAGCATTATACTTTATGGCTACTTTCTTATCTGGAATATTTGTATGAATGCTAGTGGATGGGGGTTGTATTGCTCAAGTTAGAATGTTAATGATGGCCGTGTGTGTGAATTAGTTTTCTTTGAGTTGTACAAAAATCCTTTCAAAATAAATGAAATCAAATCATAAACCAAAATGAGCAACATGATCTATACTTAATTGCTTCACATAGTAATGGTAGCATTATTAAAACTGAAACATGAGTACATAATGTTTATAAAACTCATATCACAATTTAGTAGAGGTCGATTCTTCAATTGGGTGAGCGGATGTGCTTAATTCATGACCTTCCCCAATCATACTTAAAGTTCCAAACCAAGGCATATTTGGTTATACCAAACAGTGGCCTTTGGCACAAGTCACAGGTTTCCAAATTTTTCTAAAAAGATTAGGTGACGACTCTGAGCTCTGGTGATGTAGCCTATTTCTGGCATATTTTGCAATAAATGAACTTTCTATAAAGTTCCCAAGTCTGAACTCTCATTTTATGTTGCACATTGTACTAGTGATATCAGATTAGAAATCGGGGTCTGAACTGTTGGGCGCACTTGGGTACCCCCAAAAACATCCTACACTCACTTGCTGAGTATTAACCGGAAAGAACATGATACCTAATCTAATGGTTTCTAATTATGATGTGCAACCTTTAAGTGGTTGCACACTCTGACTGAGTATTTTTCTTCCTTTTTTTTTTTCTTGGGTCTTCGTAACAGGTTTTGGGTCTTCGTAACAAGTGCCCCCTAAAAAAAATTGAAAAACACAATACACTTTTCATTAAATTCAATATACTTGTACTGAAATCAATTCATATTTTTATATTTTTACATATTTTCAAGAGAGTTTTTATACACTTTCTAACATTAAATAATGCTTGTAGAACACTGGTTAGCATTTTTTTTGGGTGTGTGTGTTTAAGTTCTTATTTCCTAACATTACAATTTCACAAATGAATTCAAGTTAACCTAATGTGAGTTTTTTATATTGAGAAGTGCGATCGGCACGGATAATGCACTAAAAGTTATAAGATATATATTGAGCAAGTTTAATCTAATTTATATATAAAAATACATAAATATAGACACAGATTTCAGAAAACAACAAAGTTAACCAACTTGTTCATAGAACATAAAAGAATTCTTAGAAATTAAAGGAGAAAGAACATATACATACTGTGAAAGAAAAAAAAGGGAGAGAATAACGGTTATGTTTCTATCGTCGGATTGCATGATGTGATAAAGAAGAAAACTGAACTGTGAGAATGTAATGGAGTCAAATTGTGAACAATATGGACCGTTTAAAGGGTTTAAAAATTGCATATTAAACCCTTCCCCTTCCATTAAAATTTTCACAAAACATATTAAACCCTTCCCCTTCCATTAAAATTTTCACAAAACAAGATTAAGTAAGCCCTAGAAGAAAAGATATGCTTCCTAAATAGTGCAGTAATTAATGAAGGTAAACACTGCATAGAAACTACCATAAAATCATTACCAAGTTTGCCAAAAACCTTGAGATTCTGGGATAACCCAGGAACTCAGGAAGGGAGAGACAAGATAGTATAAAAATCAAAGTCAGTAGAAAATTTTAATGGAAGGGGAAGGGTTTGATAAATAAAAAGAGAGCTGCATACCTTCATATTATATTATAATCCAATGGTTATAAGTAAATTGCATATGGTATGCAATTCTTAAAAGGGGTTATAAATAAAAATTTTATTAGTACAACTTTGACATATAGAAAAGTTTTGTACCAAATATAAAAATAGATATAGATTTACACTCCACACACAAAAATAAAATTATTTCTTAAAAAGCAATCCTCAATGTTTTGTAAACTATGAACCTTTAATTTACACCTCGATTCTTTGAACGAAAAATATTTTATCAAGGGCAGAAATGTAATTGAAATACAATTTCTCCTAAATAATATTGATTGGAAATGTAAGACAGAATAAAGATTTTTAATCAAAGGTTTGGTTTCTTTCCGATTCGTGACCAGACTAGAGGGTGTTATTGGGCTCGTGGAGACCCATCACGGATCCCGTTTTGATAATCTGAACCGTTTAATATGAAAAACTCGTTGAGTACGATAAATTTTTAAACAATCACGTTGATCGGATATCAATAGCTATGTAATCAAATCAATTTGTATTAAAAAAAATAAACGGTGAAAAAATAAACGGTTGACAGAAATCTGATTCGATGAAATAGCTATCGATATCCGATCAACGTGATTTTTTACAGACATATAGTACTCGATGAGTTCTACACATTGAACGATTCGGATCATTGAAACGGAACTCATGGTGGGCCCCCATAGACCCAACAGTACCTTCCAACTCGATTACAGATTGGACAGAAGCCAATCCCTTTAATCAATCACTTTTTTATTTCCGGATTTGATCATTATAATTAAATAAATTTTGAATTCTTAACTTTGTTAATTTAAATTTTAATCTTTTATTTGTTTTTAATGTAAACTATCTAAACTATCTACATATTTTCGTTAAGTAAAATTGATAGAAAAATAGTATATATAAAATGTTTAAAATATTTTTTTTCGTTGAATTTAGTAACTAAAATATTATCTTTCTGTTAGTTTTATTTAACAAAAAAAAGGTGAATATTTTAAATTAAGAAAAAAATTTAATTGATAAAATTAAAACTTAAAATTTATTTTAGGGTAAATTACATATACAGTTTATGAGATTTGTTTAAAAATACGAATTGTACTTTATAGTTTTAGAAATTATATCTTTCCTTTTGAACTTTTAATTTCATAACCAATAACTTTTTTATTAATAAATCATTAATTCAATTAATAGTTTTCAATGATTTCAAAAGTTTATTTTAACAAATAGTTTAAGTAATTTTATTATTATATAGAAGAATAGAGTGAAATTTTATTTTTTCAGTTAATTTTGTTTATTAAATTTTTTTGATAAGGTAGTATTCAGCATGCTTGGTTAAAGTTTTTTAAAAACTCTTTTCAGAAAATTTTACTTTCTTATTTTTCGTATTTTTTTGTTTTTACTAATTTTTTAATATTTTAAGCAATTTTTTTTTTTTACTTTTTAGACATACCTAACATAAATATACCTAAAAAGTAAAAAAATTGTGAAAGAAACCTTTTAAAAATTCACTAACTATCAAAAATACAAAAAAAAAAAAAAATGAGAATTCAGTACATTTTTTATATTTTTATGTATTTATTAATTTTTAAAAATATTTTTTCACAAATTTTTTACTTTTTAGATACATCTAAATAAGGTGCATCTAAAAAAGTAAAAAAAAAATGTTTAAAATTTTAAAAATATTCACTAAAAACAAAAAAAAAAATGAAAACCAAAAAACTTAATTTTCAAAAAACTTAATCCAAAAAACTCAAACCAAACACAGTGATTTGTATTATTTTAAATCATAAAAAATTATCTGTATTTTAAACAAATATTAAAAATGCACACATTTCTCAAAAGGTACTTAGCATATATACCTTATAATTTAAAAAGAAAATAACATAATTCTATATTTTATGATCCATAACTAAAAGAAAAAAAAAATCACCATTAAATAACAAAATTATCAAAATAATATTATTAAAAAAAAAGTGACTTAATAAAGTATATGGTAAGGAGTGTATTGTTTTTGTAATTTACTCTTTATTTTATTACAAAGACCAAACCTGAGTTTTTTTTAGGTCAATGCTCGTCCTCTATTCTTCATTAATGGCTGACTCTATCCGTAGAGCCACAAACTCTCTTCTCTTTTCCTCTCTCGTTCGTTGGCATCTTTGAGATTTTAAGATCAGCAAAACACAGTCTTGTTCTGTCTTTCAAGTAAGTTCTCATCTTCTCTTTAATTTATTGAGCTTTTTAGTTTTATTCTGTATATATATATGTGAAAAAATTATGATTTTTTAGTTTTGGTGGACTTTTTATTATTTTTTAAATTATATATGAGCCTAGGTCGAATGACTTACTCTACTACTTTTTCCTTTTTTTTTTTTAAATTTTTATTTATTTTTTAATAGTGACTCTACTACTTAACTACTGCAAATTGATTTTTATTGTATACTGCTATTGATTCAAATCACAGGTGTGGTTAGCTTCTTCTTCTTCTTCTTTTTGATTAATGACTATGAAATTATAATTATGGCCCTAATTGAACCTAAGAATTATTATCATTATTATTGGCGACTTGAATTTGGCAAAAAAGTATCATGTTCAAGTTTAGATTTTGTTATTTTCATATGCACAAATTTAAAAATGCAATTATGAATGGTCATTATACCTTTTTCTTTTTCTTTTTCTTTTGTGTGTGTGTGTGTGTGTCATAAAAATAAAAAATAGATTGTATTAAATTTAACTAGAAGTTTAATGGGTTGTTTGGGATGACCTAAATAAGTGCACTTGTTGTCTTTTTACGAAAAGATATGCAGAAAAGTAGTGAGGTGATGTGATGAAAAAAAGATAAAAAGATAAAAAGATGGATTATTTCTCATATGCCAAACTAGTCATTAAAGAGTAACAATTTAAGAAAATGCAAGATATAAAACCTAGATGGAGTTATAGAAAGATTTGTAATTTAGAGAAATAGTAGTGTTTCTTTTAAAAAAGTATCATGTCCAAGTTTAGATTTTGTTATTTTCATATGCACAAATTTAAAAATGCAATTATGAATGGTCATTATACCTTTTTCTTTTTCTTTTTCTTTTTCTTTTTCTTTTGTGTGTGTGTGTGTGTGTGTTATAAAAATAAAAAATAGATTGTATTAAATTTAACTAGAAGTTTAAAGGGTAAGTCATTAAGGAGTAACAATGTAAGAAAATGCAAGATATAAAACCTAGATGGAGTTATAGAAAGATTTGTAATTTAAAGAAATAGTAGTGTTTCTTTTAATTTCTTTTTAATAGGTTGAATGTGCATTTAAGTATGATTGATTGCAAATAAATTTAACATGATATAAACTCACAGTAAACATGAAAATATTTGCACTAATTAAGATTAACATGGAAAATGATATGTATACATATTGGAAATCGATAGACGTAAGACATCATGAACAAAGATAAATGTTTTTATAAATTTGCCATCAATTAAATGCTTTTTAAGAACGTACGAAACTTCATTTATTAAAGAATGGAATTGTATTACTGAAAGAAGTTGTCATTGACATACTTTATCAAACAGTTATGCAAGGGAAAGAATAAGAATGGCAGATCACATTCTGAAACCCTTCTCTCTACAATATCCCAATTCCCGTACACCATCTCCAATTGACAAATAAAACAATGAGAAAGCAAGTGGGACCATTCAATACAACCCGTCAATAGCAACTGGCAAGGCCATATTTTTCCACTTCATACAAACCATGATTTTTCAGAACTCTTCAACTGAAAAATGAAACCCAAGCCCTAGAAAATTAGGCAAAAATGTGAGTGTCTAAGACACCAGAAGGCAGTGTCAATTTCAGCCGCAATAATGTTGTTGCTAGAGACTTTGATAATGCTTTCTGTATGTCTATCATGCTCTTCTCTTTTTTAAGAATTTTTGGAAGGGAGACTGAGAAATAGGAGCTGTTTTTGAAAGAAAACTCTATGTTAGTGTAGAGTAGAGAGAGGTAGCCATTAACCAAGTGGATAACCATTGCTTTTCCATGATTATTCCTTGCAGTTATTGCGAATAAGAGTGTTTAGTTTGCCAAAAACATATTTTTATGTGATAAATCAAACCCAAGCCCTAGAAAATTAGGCAAAATGTGAGTCTAAGACACCATAAGGAAGCATCAATGTCAGCCACAATGACGTTGTCGTTGGAGACTTTGATGATGTTTTTTTGTATGTCTATCATGCTCATCTCTGTTTTAAGAAATGTTTGGAAGAGATGCCGAGAAATAGGAGCCATGGAGAAAGAAAACTCTATGTTAGTGTTGAGAGAGGTAGCAGTTACCAAGTGGATAACCATTGCTTTTCCATGATTATCCCTTGCCGTTAGTGCGAAGAAGAGCGTTTAGTTTGTCAAAAACATACGTTTATGTGATAATTTAGGAATTACAAAATAACGTTACACAACTTCATCATGGCATCCCCACCAAAGTGAAGTGTTTCCATTATAATATAGTATAGATAGTCGCCATATAACTTGAAATACCATATTTTTAAAGAAAGGGATTGTATAACTGAAAGATATATACAAAGATGTTGTCATTGAAATACTTTATCAAACATACAAGAATAAGAATGGCAGATCACATTCTAAACCCTTTTCTCTCTACAATATTCCAATACCCGTACATCGTCTCCAAATTGACAAATAAAACAATGAGGAAGCAAGTGGGACCATTCAATAGAACTCGTTGATAGCATCTTTCAAGGCCATATTTTCCCAGTTTCATACAAAACCAGGATTTTTCAAAACTCTTCAACTGAAAAATCAAACCCAAGCCCTACAAAATTAGGCAAAATGTGAGTTTAGGCCTCGTTTGGGAACAGGCTTTTTTAGTAACTTTTTGGCCTTTTGGTTAAAATGTGATGTAAAAAAACTAGTATGTTTGGGATGGCTTTTTGGCTTTTTACGAAATGATGTGCAAAAAGTAGAGAGAAAATGGAATCTTTGATTTTTTGGTATGGTTTGTTGGCTTTTTGATTATTTTAGTGACTTTTTAGCTTTTTGACTAAAAAAGTCACTTGCCAAACGAGACCTAAGACACTATAAGGCAGCGTCAATGTCAGCCATAATGACGTTGTCGTTGGAGACTTTGATAATGCTTTCTGTATGTCTATCATGCTCATCTTTTTTTTAAGAATGCTGGGAAGGGAGACCGAGAAATAGAAGTCGTTTTTGAAAGAAAACTCCGTGTTAGTGTAGAGCTATGAAGTATGGATACTTCAAATAGAGTGACGTATCCGTATCATATCCATATCGGATACCGATACTCATTGGATACTCGCGGATACGTATCGGATACTTATTAAAAGTATCAGATACTTCTTAATTATTTTTTTCATTAATTTTGGAGTATCGGATACTTAATTTGAAGTATCGGATACTCCAAGTCATGTTTATTTGTCTTATGAAATTAGAATTGTAACATTTTTTGCATAGTGATATAATATAATATAATTGCAAGTATAAATATAAGAATATTTTTTTTATACTTTGTTAAGTTCTTCGATAAGAAGAGCATAGTGAGTTCAATAATAGAATTTATCAAATTGATGTATCCTAATTATTTCATGCATGTCCCCTATAACTACATAAAAAGTAAGAATTAACAAGAGAATATAACAATGGTAAAATTAAATATCAATAAATAAATAAGCAAGTAAACTTAAATACAATATTTTTCACTATTGTCAAAGGAAAAAGTATAGGGACAAGTTGTGAATTATTCTATTATTGTAATATAAACATATTAAACTTGATATTGAATTGAAATATTTGCAAGACCTATTAAAAATTTAAAAAGTAAACAAGCTACTAGCTTAAATTAATACAAAATTCTTAAAGGTTAGTATTTTGCATTATAAAATTACATTGTGATTTTTCAACATTTTTTAGCTTTTGTGTAACTCACTATTAATAATTTAAAAAAATATATGTTTCACAAACGTATCCCAGCCGTACCGGTATCCTATTTTTTTAAGTTTTGTCGTATCGCCGTATCCGTATCGCATCGTATCCGTATCTATGCTTCCTAGGTGTAGAGAGAGGTAGCGATTACCAAGTGGATAACCATTGCTTTTCCATGTTTATCCCTTGCAGTTAGTGTGAATAAGATATTTTTATGTGATTACCAAGATTACCAAGTGGATGCCGTGATTAGTTTGTCAAAAACATATTTTTATGTGATAATTTTGGAATTACAAAATAACGTTGAACAACTTCATCACGGTATCCATGCCAAAAGTGAAGTGAGTTGACAAATCACTTGAAATAACATATTTTTATAATATTAAGTATATATTTTTCTATTTCGTGCGGGATAGTATGTTGACCCGCTTTAATGTTACAAGTAATTTTAGTATTTCACTTTGCCCTTTCCAAAGCTTCTTTCTAGTTGTTTTATCATTTTGTCACTTTTTATTGATCATCCTATTATTTGTTATTTGAATTTAACCTTATCTCATATATATTTTTTTCTTTACCCTCTACGTATTTTATGTTTTTATAGCTATTTTACCTCACCTTGGTTTGCTAGCTATATGTAGCTAGTCAAAAGAAAGACACTAGCTAAACATAAAATATTAATTTTTTCCTCTGTTTCACTCTTCTCCCTCCATTGTTCTTTTCTTTTTTCTTTTTTTTTTTTTTTTGGAGAATCTAAATTGAAAATGACTAGTTGGTATTAGTTGGTTCAACATTTTTTTGTCAAAAATAAATAATTTTGTCAATATTATGTTTTTATAGCTATTTTACCTCACCTTGGTTTGCTAGCTATATGTAGCTAGTCAAAAGAAAGACACTAGCTAAACATAAAATATTAATTTTTTCCTCTCTTTCACTCTTCTCCCTCCATTGTTCTTTTCTTTTTTTTTTTTCTTTTTTTTTTGGAGAATCTAAATTGAAAATGACTAGTTGTCTAAAATAACTAGCCAGATAAAAGCTCTTCTTTTAGTACATGCTATAGCTAAAATAAAAAACGTACTTATTTGTGTATTTTAACAAGCAAAAGTAGCCAGTACTGTTTTGGTTGCTCAATATACGAGTGATTAAAGCACTAGTTGGTTGGTGAAATGACTTATGTTTTGACAACAATCATAGTCTGTTCATGTAATTCTTAAAGTGAATATTACATATTTGTAGAATACATAAAATTAGTACTTTATCTAATAATTTGAATCACAGAAATTTTGGTCTATTCTAAATAATTTGTCATATCTCTATAAGTTTTTTCATATTTAAAATATGTTCCTATTCACTTCTATAAATTATCTACCTTCACTACTGACAATTCTATTAAAATATAAAAGTTTATATTTTTGTTTCTTTATGCTGTGTTTGGTTGGAGGATTTGGAGAGGGATTTGGAAAGGGAAATGGAAAAGGTAGGTGAAATGTGAATAAATCATGTCTATATTTCACATAGTTTCACACACCCTTTCCCTTTCCCTTTCCAAATCCCTCCCCAAATCCCTCAACCAAACACACCATTAAGGAATTATGAGGGGGGAAAAAATTTTAATGCAATATATTGCTCTACATGACCATTTGTTCCATTTTGGATTTTTTTAACACTCCATCCTTATGTAGTTTCTCTGCTATTTGTTGAATAAGAAGAACATTTTAAAAAAAAAAAAATTTGGAATAACATTTTGAGAGGCTCTATAGTGGTTTGAGAAAAGCAAAACAAGATATTTAGCTAGATGAAATTGATTATGGAGCTGGATATAATTCTTCTTCTTTTTTTTCTTTTTTTTTGGTAAGTTGATCCCAGATTCCTAGGGCAGAGGAGGCATTCTAGACTCAATTTCTTTGTTACCTTTAGACACATGGTCAAGAACTTTAATATAATTTTTTTGAAAAGTTATTTTAACCACTCAAATTAAAAACAATAATGAAATCTCAAACATGTATTAATAACTCATTGCTCAGACAGAAACCAGATGAGTATAAAACTGAATGAAGGTGTCATGCTGAATTTAGTTTTCGAGTTCTTTTGGGCTTTTTCAGCGAATATTTTACTGAAGTTGGATTTAATACCAATGGTATGATATTGGTATCAAGAACATAACAGTGCAAGTGTTGTATACTTGTTCCATTTACAATCATGATGGATTTGAAATAACACGTAACACGTAGAAATAGTTATTTGAAACCCATCATACAAAGGATTCTAGTTGCAATACATGTCTTCCCTTTTAGGTTATCAATTTACCTATAATAACAAACTCTCCTATACTTTCATTGAATTTAATCTCAAATCCCTTGATTTAAAATCCATACCCATCCAAGCGAAGCATTATATAGTGTCCCTAACATTTTCCAATTTCCTTTGAAAAAAAAAAAATTTGGAATAACATTTTGAGAGGCTCTATAGTGGTTTGAGAAAAGCAAAACAAGATATTTAGCTAGATGAAATTGATTATGGAGCTGGATATAATTCTTCTTCTTCTTTTTTTTTTTTTTTGGGTAAGTTGATCCCAGATTCCTAGGGCAGAGGAGGCATTCTAGACTCAATTTCTTTGTTACCTTTAGACACATGGTCAAGAACTTTAATATAATTTTTTTGAAAAGTTATTTTAACCACTCAAATTAAAAACAATAATGAAATCTCAAACATGTATTAATAACTCATTGCTCAGACAGAAACCAGATGAGTATAAAACTGAATGAAGGTGTCATGCTGAATTTAGTTTTCAAGTTCTTTTGGGCTTTTTCAGCGAATATTTTACTGAAGTTGGATTTAATACCAATGGCATTGGTATGATATTGGTATCAAGAACATAACAGTGCAAGTGTTGTATACTTGTTCCATTTACGATCGTGATGGATTTGAAATAACACGTAACACATAGAAATAGTTATTTGAAACCCATCATACAAAGGATTCTAGTTGCAATACATGTCTTTCCTTTTAGGTTATCAATTTACCTATAATAACAAACTCTTCTATACTTTCATTGAATTTAATCTCAAATCCCTTGATTTAAAATCCATATCCATCCAAACGAAGCATTATATAGTGTCCCTAACATTTTCCAATTTCCTTTGAGTAATATTTACAAACAATATAAAAGATCTTTATGCAGAACAATGTGACTGTTTGTGATTTTCTTATTTCAAATCAAACACGATCATTGTGACTCGCAATTTCAAAAATACCAATGCCACATCATTCCAGATAGAGTTTTCCACTTCAATTGAAGAATGATTTTCTGCAATTGAGGTTGTTGAGTCAATTTTGATATAATGTGCTTCATATAGTAAGCCTGTGTTTCCATCAAATGGTTGATCAGGACAAGACATATGTTAAAATCATCTCTGGGCATTATAAATTTCTTTTTACATACTTGAACAATTATGGATGGAGGTATATTTCAATTTCTCCATTGTGCATGTATTGGGTATAGATTTCTTACATGCTGAAAAAGAACAGAACATAATCTTGAAGAATGACTTTGTGCAATTGATGTTGTCAAATCAATTTATGATTTAAAATATGCTTCGGATCTTAGGAGTTTCAAGGTAAGAGTTGAAGAAAGCCTCCTGGATTTACAGGCTTGTTGAGAGAGAAAGAGATGGCTGATGCTGCACTTGGAATTCTACTGCAGACCCTGCAGCAGCTACTAAATGATAAAATAAAACCAATTTTTGGGGTGGAAGAACAAGTTGGATTCCTTTACGATGAGCTTAGCTTGTTGAAGGCCTTTCTCAAGGAATCTGCAGAGAAGCGCAGTGAGTCTGACATTTTTAAAGAGCTGGTGAGACAAATCAGGGATGTAGTGTATGAGGCTGAAGTTGTTATTGACAGATACGTGAGTCATATCCATATGGAGAGAGCAAGAAGCTACATATCCAAATTCTTACAGGGCATTGATCATCCAACAAAACGTCGCAAAGTTGCAGAAGAGATCGAATCCATCAGGAAAAATGTGGATGAGATTTACCGGAAGAAGTCGTTTGGTTTTGAAGTCATGCAACATGGGGAGCCTTCTAGCAGAGATTCATCAGAGAAAAAGGCTCCGGTTGTTGAGGAAGAAAACGTGGTGGGCTTTGATGAGGAGGCCAAAACACTAGTTGATCGATTGAAAGGAGGGAAAGAAGAGCTTGAAGTTATCTCAGTCACTGGTATGGGTGGCCTCGGTAAGACGACTTTGGCTAGGAAAGTTTTTACTGATCCTGCAATTGAGTATAACTTCTATATTCGGGCATGGACGTATGTTTCTCAAGAATATACCAGAAAAGAAGTCTTTCTTAGCATTTTGAGTTCTCTTGACAAGCTTACGGATGAGTCGAGTAGATGGAGTGGTGAAAGGTTAGCTGAGGAGCTGCGTGGACATTTACAGACTGGAAGATATCTAATTGTGATGGATGATGTGTGGACAAAAGAGGCTTGGGATGATCTCAAAATGGCCTTTCCAAAGAACAACAATGGCAGCAGAATATTGTTAACTAGTCGAAACAATGAAGTTGCTGTGCATGCTAACCCTGATAGCCACCATCATCCTCTGCGTTTTCTTACTGATGATGAAGGATGGGAGCTACTCAAGAAGAAGGTGTTTCGGAAGGAAAGGTGTCCATCAGAGCTGGAGGATCTTGGAAAGAAAATTGCAGAGGAATGCGGTGGACTTCCACTTGCAATTGTGGTGATTGCGGGACTTCTCATAAAAAAAGAAAAAACAAGTAAGTGGTGGGAGAAAGTGGCTGAGAGTGTGAGTTCATATGTAGCCAGAGATCCAAAGCAATGTATGGACATTCTAGCACTCAGTTACAAACACTTGCCACATCAATTACAATCATGCTTCCGCTATTTCGGGGTCTTTCCAGAGGACTATGAGATCCCTGTCTGCATACTGATCCAGTTGTGGATAGCTGAGGGTCTTATTGAGCAGGTTGGGGAGATAAGTTTGGAGGATACGGCAGAGGACCGATTGGAGGATCTTGTGGACAGAAATTTAGTAATGGTGGAGAAAAGGAGGTCTAATGGAGGAATCAAAACATGTCGTGTTCATGATATGTTGCATGACCTCTGCTTGAAGGAAGCTAAAGAAGAACAGTTCTTGCAGGTGATTAAAGGGGCCATACAAGGTCCATGTCTGTCATTAACCCCTACCCTGAATAAATGCCGTCTCCTCTGTATCCATTCCCATGTTTTGGACTATATTTCTGTAAAACCTTCTGCTCCACGCGTCCGTTCTTTCTTGTGCTTTGCCTTGGAACAAATAGAATTTAGTAGAGAACATACTTCATTCATCCATGAAGCCTTCAACTTGCTTAGGGTGTTGGATTTAAGGCCAATTAGGCTACCCTTTTTCCCTGGCAAGATAAAAGATCTAATTCATTTAAGGTATGTAGCCCTCTGTGGTAGTTTTGAGGTTCTTCCTGCGTCGATATCTGAACTTTGTAACCTCCACACAATTATTATTGAAACTTCTTCACACAACCTCAAGGTGGAAGCGGATATTTGGAAAATGTTGCAATTGAGGCATCTATGTACAAATTCAAGTAGCCGTTTGTGTGGCCCTTCAGCCCAAGCAGGAAGGGGTGGCAAAGACCTACAAACCATTTCTACAATATCCCCCGACAGTTGTACTGAAGATATTTTAGCCAGGGTTCCCAACCTCAAGAAACTAGGAATTCGTGGCAAACTGGCAACACTTATGAAGGAAAAGGGAGGGTCCACCTTGTTCGATAATCTTACCAAATTAGATCGGCTTGTGACATTGAAGTTGTTGAATGACACATTCCCTGATCGTCCTTCCAAATGTAGCCTCCCCCAGTTGTACAAATTCCCTCCAAACCTGAAAGAGCTAACTTTAGCTGACACCTTGTTGGATTGGGAGCATATGTCTACACTGGGGCTTCTACCCAAGCTTGAGGTGCTGAAATTAAAAGACAATGCGTTCCAGGGAAATCGATGGAAGGCAATCGATGGAGGTTTTCGTCTTCTCAGATTCTTGCAGATTGGGAAAACAGATTTAGTGCATTGGGAGGCTTCGGGTCAACACTTCCCTAGACTTCAACAGCTTATTCTTAAATACTGTGAAAGCCTAGAGGCTGTCCCTTCTGGGCTGGGGGATGTATCTTCACTTCGGATTATAGACCTGTATCATGCCTCCTCTACTGCTGCAGCCTCTGCCAAGAAAATTCTGAAACAAAAGCGGGACCTTGCAATCAGTCAGTTTAAGCTCACTATCTATCCTCCAGACCAGTAAATTGTGGTTTCAGGTCCAGGCTTCAAAGGTGCTATATAGTATGACAGGTTAGTAAATGTTTTAAAGTAATTTTGCCATCATGTTTGCTTCCTACTTTTCTATTGCTGCTGAGCTGATGATTGCATCTTGTGTCATAATTCCTGTTTTCCAATGAATCTGTTATGTTATTTATATACTAGGAGTAGTAACCAACACCACATTGTGTCATAACTAAAAAATCACTTTATGTCATAACCAAAGAACCACGGTGAATCATAATTGATACAATGACACAACTTTCAAACCATATCCGGTCATAACCGAAACACCACTTTCTGACATAACTAGATAACTTGCACATAGAATTAGACATCAAATTGACTATGTATCTTAGGTTTTGTAGTGATGAAAAAAACGCATTACACTTTGAAAATGATGCTAAATTTATATTTTAATTTATACTACTAAAGTTTAGGGGTGGCCCGTCCATTAGATGAGTTAGATGACTGTCTAAGGCCCCAATATTTGAGAAGACCTCAAAGTTCTTAGGATTCTTAATAATATATATTGGTCTATTAAGTGAAGGTCCTTAATAGTGAGCAAAGCTCAAAATGCTCCTTCTTTCTCCAACTTAAAAATGAACTTGACGAGACATTTCATGCTCAAAATTAAAATTAAAAAATAAAAAATTGAAGCCTCGTAGATATATTTTTCTTCTATATTTGTACTGGATCAAATAAATAAAAAGCATGTGTTATAATGTTCTATATAAAATGACCCTTTTGCTTGGTTTGGCCAGCAAAATAGTTAGGTGTGTTGAAAGCCTAACATCTTCCAAAAAGATCAACATTTCTTCTCTCTGAAATTGATTAAAAAATAAACTTAATTAGTTAGTAGATTAAAAACATTCTCAAGTGAAAAAGTATATTAGAAAATTTTCATTGTAAAAATTTAATTAGTAATTTTGCATCTTGTAAAGTACGAAAAATTAAATTTTTTAAAAAAAATTACTATTTTGAAAATTAAGCAATGGTTATTTAACTATACAAAAAGCCTCTGTTCGAGATTTTGCTTGAGATCCTAAAAGTTATTGGGCTGCCCCTGCTGAAGTCCCATCTGATTCATATGTGATATTCTCATTTTTTTTGTTTTTTTGTTTTTTGGGTAAACGGCTATGGTTTAAGGTTGAAATTATATATGCTTGTCATCATCTATCTGACACCCAACTAGTCTAATGCTGTCAATTTGATATATTACTGATAGCAAGTTGCATGTTTGATTATAGAATGGGTCTGCTTTCCCTGAACTTGCAAAACAAAATATTATTACCTATTTTCTTTTACTGGATCTTGTTAATTTTTTACATAAACAGGTGGACAGATTTCAGTAAATAAAAATAATATACTTTAGCTATATGACGTAAAACTATACTGCAAGTGGTCCATATAACATAAAAGAAATTTCTTTTAGGTTTCAGATGTTATTTCTGATTAATTTATAATGTCTGAAAGTAGTTGTGGGTAAAGGGTGTTTTGGCTTCTAGATCAAGTTGTAAGATTTGTTTTTAAAAAAAAAAAAATGAAAAAAAAAAAAAAGAACTTTTGTCAAATTTGGACAAGTTTAGATGACTCGTCATGTTGTTAAAGATGAAGAATGGTTGCTGTAATTCTGCGTCTTATTGCTTTTGTTGCATAACTTGCATCTCTTTCTAATGCCCTGTCATGTAACACTATCTTCTATGAAAATGGGGATTCATTTGGTTGCGTTTTTCATTTTATGTTTTTATTCTTCAAGAAACACAAAAATGAAAATGATGGGTAGTTGTGAACATTTCATTATTTGTTTTTGGAAACAAGAAAAATGAAAACACAACCAAACAAATCCTTCCATGCTATTCGGAGCATGGATTGGCTAATTATTAAAGGAACTCTACTGTTTTTGTCCATAAATTCTCATCGATTGCAATTTATTTTTGTGCAGGGTGATGTTGTAAGAAACAAGGAGAAGCACCTTGACTGAATGGATATATCCGAAATTCCCGGTACATCTGTGTTTTCCTACTACATGCAGTTATAGTTCTGCATATTCCAATTGTTATGCTGCTAAATTTCATTTTATGCATATACTATCTACTTTAAGCTATTTGTTGTGGTGTTGTCATTGTGATTGCAATTGTTGTTGTTTGGGAACTATTTCCACCTTTGAATGTTGTATGAAAGGACTTGTTAGATGCCCTCTGTAGATATCCATATTTTGTGTTGTTTAATATTTGTGTTATTAATGGTAACTCTGGTTGTGTTATTCTCCTCTCCTATTTTTTTGAAGGGTTAATTAAACTTAACACTCTTGCACTTCCTTCAAAACCTCAACTTGGTCCTCTTTTCAACTGTAACAGTCATCTCATTACTCTTCCTTTCATTTGACGTTAATAAGTGTGACGGAACTTGTCATGTGTTGCTCTCTTCCTAGGAACAAAGGGGGTCTTACTATAGGGAACATTGTTGCTAGAAACATTGTCCTCTTGAGCAAGTGGTTATGGAGATTTGCTATCGAAAGTGAGTCATTAAGATGTTCCATTATTAAAAGCAAGTATGGAGTTTAGGCCAACGGTAGAGATTCTATTGTTGTTCTCTTTAGAACTTTATCTCTCGTTTGTTTCCACTAGTGTCTAGGTTCTCGTCTTTGAAAGTAGGTAATGGTGTTAGTATCCGGTTTTGGGAGGATGCTTGGTTGGGGGATACCTCTTTCAATAAATCTTTTCCACTGTTATACAGATTGGTTCGTTCTCGGAATGTTGCAATTGCGTCGGTGGCATATTCTAATGTGGCACCAATTTCTTGTAATTTCAGTTTCCTTAGGGATTTAAGCGATAGGGAGTCTCTTGCGTTTGCATTTTTGTTGTCATTGATTGATGGAATTTCTTTATCTTCATCTAGCAATAGAAGGGTTTGGAATGTCATTTCTTCAAGGGTTTTCTCATGTAAATCTTTGTTTGACAAAAAAACTCATTGGCGAGCCTTCTGTTCCTTTGTTCACTCTTCATAAGAAAATCTAGGAAGTGGTTGTTCCTCATAAATTGAAGTTTTTCATATGGTCCTTAGCTCAAAGAGGTGGCCAATGATCTCTTCCAAAGGAGAAGGCTTAATCAGTTTCTTTGTCCTCAATGGTGCGTGGTGTGCAAGAGGAATTCGGAATCTGTGGATCATCTATTTCTTCATTGTCCTATGGCTCTTGAATTGTGGCAGCGTCTTTTCGATCTGTGTGATGATCAGTGGGTTGCTCCAAGGGACTGCACACACATGCTTCTTGTTAAGTTCAAAGGGTTTGGCGGCAATAAGAGAGCCAACACAGTGTGGTCTTGTATTGTTTTTACCATCTCCTGAACTATTTGGCTGGAGAGAAACTCATGGATCTTTGATGGAAAAGGGTCAGTTGCAGAATCTTTATTGGAGAAGGCGGGATATTTGGCTTTCTTTTGGGCTTTTGTGTCCCTCCTTTTAAAGGAGTTCCATTTTTCTTGATTTCTAGGGATTGAGCCGCTGATTGCAAACCTTAGTAATAGGAATTTTCTTGTTATTTTTGCTTTTTGATGTTTGTTTTTGTTTGGACCTCTTTCACTCTATGTGAGGACTCCTTGTCCTCTCTCTTTTCTCTTCCTTTTGCTTAATATATTTCATTGTTGTTGTTTAAAAAAAAGAAGAAAAAAAACCTTTCGTCATGTGATATTTTTCTGGTTTCATTAACACCCTTTCATTTTCATTAAAATCTCACTTCAGTTTTTGCACTTTCCCTGAAAACTCACTTTTGGTCCCTTCACTTTTTGTTTCCATTACTCATTAACGGTAAATAGATGTAAGGGTAATATTCAGCTTGTTTGGTTCCAGTTTTCAGAAAACAGTTTTCAAAAAATTCTACTTTTTTATTTTTCATATTTTAATATTTTCAATGAATTTTTTTAATATTTTATGCAATTTTTTTTTTAATTTTTAGACATACCTAACATAAATATACCTAAAAAGTAAAAAAAAAATGTGAAAAAAACCTTTAAAAAATTCACCAAAAACCAAAAATACGAAAAAAAAATACGAGAATTCAGTATATTTTTTTATATTTTTATGTATTTATTAATTTTTTAAAATATTTTTTCACAATTTTTGTACTTTTTAGATACATCTAAGTAAGGTGCATCTAAAAAAGTAAAAAAAATATTTAAAATTTTAAAAATATTCACTAAAAACAAAAAAACACGAAAATCAAAAAACTTAATTTTTAAAAAACTGAATTTAGAAAACTGAAACCAAACACGCACATTGTTTTCTCTATTTTGGGGCATTTCTAGAGGACTTTGAAATTCCTGTACTAAAGTTGATTGAGTTATGGATTGGTGAGGGACTTACATGCAAGATTGGGGATAAACGTTTAGAGGATGCAGCAGAGGCATACCTTATGGATGTAACTAATAGTAGTCTTGTATTAGTTTCAAGAAGAGTGTACGGTGGTAGAATCAAATCATGTTCTATACATGATTTGTTGCATGATTATTGCCTCAGAAAAACTCAGGAAGAGTATTTTCTCTTCCAAATTGAGGATAACCAAAATGTTTCTTTTTCTTTTCTTCTTTGTCATTGTTTGAGAAACATTATTGGTGCACACGTTGTCTATGAATTGATACAGTACACTCGAAGATTTCTCTAATCAAATTTTCCTGAAACGCCTGGTTTTCCTTGAGCTTTAAAAGTCACAACACAGATTGGCCCGAAACATATTGCTGCTACGTGTCCTGCAAACAACAAATAGTAATATATATAAATTAAAAGATGATTTATGATTTAAATTGACAGATTAAAATCGATAGATACAATCAATGAGATTAGATTTGGCCATGATCAATAAGTCACAACTAATTAGAATAGATTTGGCCTATTGACAAGTCAAAATGGATGCAAAATAAAATATGGTGCCAAAAGTGAGAAAAAAAGAAAACGATAATAAATAATAAATAATAAATAACAGAATTAACAAAATAAAACAGACAATTAAAGAATAAACGGATAAATTTGATTGAGTTAGTGCACTTACCTCTCCCACATTTTTAGATTCAATAATTTGCGGCCAATCATTTCCCATGTTTGTTTGCTCTTCCTTAATTCGCCTGGCAGATTCGACGACAGAAGGGTAACACTGGCGTACCTCGATTATGTGTAGTGTGGGTATTTCCCCTATTTCAGATGGGATCTCAAATTCATCAAATCGAGAAAACACTAATCCTTGAAGGCTAGGAAAGTGATTGCTGGAAACTTTCCACTTCCTAAGCATCCGGGCCTCTAATTTTAAAACCTTGAGTCAAGGGAAAACCTCATTTGTTTCAGTGTGGATACAGCTTATATGCTTATCTGTGAATGTGGGATATAGTTTTATACATATCTGTTGAAATGATGATAGAGCTAACATGCTTATCTGTTGAAAAAGGGAAAATGAAAGGTAACTTGGACTCATAAGTCGTATGACATAAAAATGTGATTTATGTGAATGTATCAGTGTTGGCCATCTATCAATTGCTAATCTTTTAGTCATTGTTCATGGTTGGTTTAGTGTATTTCTACTGGCCTGTGGCTCACCCTGTATGGGAATATCATTTTCAGGTACAGGTAGCATGCCACCTCCAAGGACATAGCCTAGGAGGCTAGAGGCGGACATACTTTTTTCGTTTTATTTTTGATGTATTACATGTAAATTCAAGCCAAGGGCTTAATGTGTAAATGAGTTAATACTCTTTTGTTGTAACCAAGTGTAAACTTGGAAAGCTGTAAGCCCGTAGGGCATTTTGCTTTTGTTGTTAACATGTAATACTTTTGTAATGGAACTCTGATGAATAGAAGAATGTGGTTATTTCATATGTCAATGAATGTCTTATTTGATGGGTTTAATGGTATTATTTTGAAGGCGTTACAAAAAGTGAGAAAAAAAGAAAACGATAATAAATAATAAATAATAAATAACAGAATTAACAAAATAAAACAGACAATTAAAGAATAAACGGATAAATTTGATTGAGTTAGTGCACTTACCTCTCCCACATTTTTAGATTCAATAATTTGCGGCCAATCATTTCCCATGTTTGTTTGCTCTTCCTTAATTCGCCTGGCAGATTCGACGACAGAAGGGTAACACTGGCGTACCTCGATTATGTGTAGTGTGGGTATTTCCCCTATTTCAGATGGGATTATGTGTAGTGTGGGTATTTCCCCTATTTCAGATGGGATCTCAAATTCATCAAATCGAGAAAACACTAATCCTTGAAGGCTAGGAAAGTGATTGCTGGAAACTTTCCACTTCCTAAGCATCCGGGCCTCTAATTTTAAAACCTTGAGTCAAGGGAAAACCTCATTTGTTTCCCAATCCGATTCCCACCAGTTAATACTTGATAATTTGAGCACCTCCAGGTTCGACAGTACCTTCCCTAGGATTGAAATCTCATCCCACTCTATAAACGCTTCCTTCAAAGTTAGTTGCTTAAGATTTGGTGAGAACTTGATTCTTCTGAGATTAATAAACTTGAATCCTTCAAGTTTGGAACACAATGTCAACTTTTGGAGATGGTTTAGGAAACTTATATCAAGAAACATCAACCTTTCCAAACATTGAATAATAGCTCCATGAATATCCAACTTCTTGAGATTGAGAGTCCTTGCCAAGATATCCTTGCAAGACCAAGGATCTACACATGAGAGAGTTTGCAAGTTATCCAATGATGTGTGATCATTAGGATATGGCCTCTCAATTACAAATATCCCTCTTCCACTAACTGAAAGATGCCTCAAGTTTACCATCTTCCAGAGACTCCGTGGTAACTTGAGATATTCAACTGATGTATGAAGAACAAAAGTTTCTAAATTCCAGAGGTTGGATATTGAAGATGGGAAGCAGCGCACAGAAACATCACCAGCCAAGTGGGTCCACATAAAATCAAGTGCTGAGTACCTCAAGAGAACAAGTTGTTCTATCTCACTAGGGTACACGGTAAAATCTATAAAACTCATATCCAACACCCTAAGAGGTTTAAAGCATTGGTTAAGGAATTGAAGGGAATTGAATAGTCAGAGACAAAGCACAAGCAAGAGCGGATGTTTGAGGCAGAAGGGATTACTTCAGTTTTCTGAAAAATATTTGAACTAAAGCATAGACGACGCATGAGTGAAGAATATTTTGAAGTTAAAGAAGAGGAAAAAGAATCTTGACACAAAATTTGTTGCAAAAAATACTCTTCCTCTGCTCTTTTGCGGCAAAAATTGTGCAACAGATCATGGATACTGCAAGCTTTGATTCCACCATCAGACCTTCTCTTTGAAACTAATATGAGATTTCTACCTATTAGATCCATCAAGTATTCCTCTGCTACATCCTCCAAACTCCTTCCTTCAATCTTTCGTATAAATCCTTCAGCAATCCATAACTGTGTCAACTTCCGCACATAGATTACAAAGCCCTGTGGAAATGCTGCAAAATAGAGAAAACATGGTTTCAAATAATGAGGCAAGTGGTTGTAACTCAATGCAAATGTTTCCATGCATAGTTTTAGATCACGAACAGCACATGAATCTCTGATTTCTCCAACTTGCTTCCATTGGTCTTGACTCTTCTCTATATTTGCAAAAATTCCACTTACCACAACAATCGCAAGTGGTAGTCCTTGACATTTTATTACCACTTTCTTTCCAATCGACATCAACTCCGGAGGGCACCAATCTGTTCGAAATACCTTCTTTTTGAAGAGATCCCAACTTTCATCTTCAGTTAAGAAACGAAGATCAAGAGGTGGACTACTAGGATTAGCATGCAATGCCACATTTGTGAACCGACTGGTGAACATAATTCTACTTACGTTATTGTCATTTGGAAATAAACTTTTCAAATCAACCCATGCCCTAGTGTCCCAAATATCGTCCATTGCAATGAGATACCTCTTACCCTTTAAGCTTTTCCATAGCTCATCACATAATTCCCAATCTTTCATTCCAACAACAATAGAATTTGTATGTGGACTAACCGAATGTATTAGGTCAACTAACAAATTCTGCTTTTGGTATTTTTGAGAAATTGTGATCCATGCACGAATATAGAAGTGATATACGATAAGGGGATCATTATACACTTTTCTAGCAAGAGTAGTCTTACCTAATCCAGGCATCCCGACAATTGAGATAATATCGAGCTTTTTCTGTCCTCTTGTGAGTTTCTCTTTTAGCTACAAAGCCTCATCCTCTAAGCCTACCACTATTTCTTCTTCCCCTACATCTACAAGGGTTTTTACTCTCGAAAAATCTCCACCGGAAGACTTTTCTTCTTGTATGGCCTCCATGTCAGGACTCTGCTTCTCACAAATCTCCAACTCTGTTTTAATAGCCTCAATCTCTTCTTTGACATGTCCAAGATTTAGAGATCGATCACAGACATGACCCATTTTCACATTCAAGACAACGTTGACTACAAACAAATCGATGGTATCTTCTGCCTTGTTTGCCAAATCTCTAATTCGTTTCACCAAATTGCTCACTTGCTTAGGTTCATAGAGTTTCTCATCACAATCCTTGAGAAAGGTTCTCAAGAATCCAAACTCCACGTAAAGAGATTCAATCTGGTCCTTCTCATCTTCATTCAAATTGATCTTATGGTGCATTAGCTGCTTCAAATTCTCCATGAGAAAATCCACTGTTGTTTCAGCCATTTCACTCTAATGAAACCACAACCACAACCACAACCACAACCGCAGCTCTTGCGGTCGCTGAAGTGGCTCCAAAGGAAGCCTGATGCGTTGCACCTATAGCCAGGTCACTTTGCTTTGCATCTTAACGGAGTAAACTCTCTCTCTCTCTCTCTCTCTCTCTCTC
>NW_021025892.1:2325397-2336395 GCF_004153795.1 Camellia sinensis
GTAACAATACTAACATGCATGCAAGAAATGAGCTTCAATTCACCATTAATGGACCAAATCATGACTTAGCTCTACAATGAAGCATGAATCATGCAAGAACTAGCTCAAACACATCAATAAAGGTTGAGTTCTCTTACCTAGAGCCTCAATTACTAGTGTAGGACCACAAAGCAACAATCAACCTTCAATTCTCTAAGTTGTTTAAGCCAAATCCCAAGAACTACACAAACTCTCACTCTCTCTCTCTCTCTAAGTCGGCAAAGCAAGGAGAAAGGCTGATGAAATGTTTATGTATGAGTGTAATGAGATGAGCCAAGTAGTGGGCCACTTAAGTGGCATTTAGGTAATTACGGCAAACTTTGCAATTAACTCATTTTAATCTAATTTAATCATACTTAATCAGTTTTCAGATAACTTCACCATAAATTTACATAAATTATGTTGCCCATGACACACTAATCAATTTTGGATTCGGCCGCCGATAAGGCCTTCAATTTGCAATTTAAACATACAAACAGGAACATATAGTCAAACAGTCAAACAGATAGAACACAATTTAACACACACATACTCAGTCAATTCGATTCCAATTTTCAGTCAGTCAGTTCAGTACCTTAGGCAGTTCAATTATCAGTCAAAATCAGTCTCAGTTTAACGGTAATCGATGGTTAACGGTAATCAATCAGTCATAAGTCGGTAAACAGTATGAGGGTTGTTACAGTCCAGCTCTTGGGTTCCATTTCAGCATGTTGTTGGCCCTTAACTTGGCATGTTTGAGCTCTGTCCAGAGCTGGTTTGGTTAGTTATGCTATGTATTGCATGCCACTTGTATGATGCTCTTAACTAGCCTTATGCTCTAGACCCTCTAACATGCCTTGTTTGTGTTATTTGTGTGATTTGGCATCATTAAACACTTGATTTCAGAGCATATAGCATTGTCATATTCTCATGCATATCACTCTTGAATTGCATTTAAGAGTTGTGCCTTTATGCCTTGCTTGTGAGCCATGAGTTGAGTATGCATTCCTTGCTTTTTGTGCCTACCTTTTGTTGAGTTTTGGCCACTGTTTTGGCATGCATGACCTCTGTCCGGGGCTTGTTTGACCATTTGAGCATTGTAGTACATGCTTCATGTGTGATACACTTCACTTGCCTTGATGCCTTAACTCCTAAACATGCCATGCATGCATTGTTTGCATGTTAAGAGTCTTATGCATACTACCTTAACATGCCAAGATTAGCATGTGGTTTGTATAACATGTTGTTTGCATGTGTGTTGCATTGCATTGTGTTTGGATTAGATGTCGATCCAAACACAAGGAACAAGGGATGTTTCATACTCAAAGTGATGAAACGCACCTCATTCCTTAGTTCATCGACACCCTTGATTGTGCATGATAGGGTGGAGGCCTCTCAAGTCTTGTGTATTACTTGTGCATTCATCAACATTGTGCAAGCTTGACTCTTTGGCCATCATGCATTGAGATGCGTGATTGGTGGCTCGAGAGTCGAGCACTACACTCCTTTGAGCTTGAGACATGATAAGGAGTGTAGTTGCACACACATTTCTTTGCAAATACACAGCCATGCCTCTGTTTGTGCTCTGTTGTAGCAAGAGGAGAAATTACAGGAAGCAGTGGCCGACCGGCCATCAAATCTGCTGACCGGCTACCAAGGTTGCCGATCGGCTATCAAAAATGGCAGATGGCCATCAACTTTGGCCGATGGCCATCCCTCTTGGCCGACCATCCCTTAGCATGTTCCTAAGGTGGGTCAGAAGCATTCTGGAAGTTGGCATAATTTTCAGAAGTACAGAAGTGTGCAAACAGAGGCTTCTAGAGGCACGATAGTGGATTTCCGAGCGAAGCCGACCGAGCATGCATTCCCCCTCGCTTCCCGAGGCCATTTGTTTAAATTTATTAGCTAAACTAGTTCATTAGCTTAATTATTTTGTAATTAATTAGTTAAGTGTTTAATTAATTAGTTTGGTTTGTATTTAATTAGCTTAGATTAGCTAGATGTTCAAATTCATTTGTGTTGTAATATTTAATTAGCTAAGTTAGTTAATTAATTGGTTTGTAGATAAGTAGCTTAGCATAGCTAGCTTAGCTTTCATTCGGACCCTCCGTCGAGAGGGCAAATGCTGTAATAAGTGTGCGTGTGTGTGTGAATGTCTTCCAACCCCACGTCTTTCTCCCTTTTATTTACCCGCTTTTAGTGGTTAGATTAGGGCATATTTCAATTAGCATACCTTATGCTTTGCATGCGTGCATCATTCATTCGTATTGCATGCACCGGGTTCGGCGCATCCTTCAAACTGCACTGAATTTCAATACTTACTTGAATACGTGTTTCAAAGCATGTCATCAAGTGTTGCATTTATATGCCATTCTAGATAGCCGGGCCTATTTTAGTTGTATTTTTGCATGTGTTGCATTAGGCATCTTAACATAGCTAGGATCATGCATGATTTTTAACTAGCTTCTGTTTTGGCTCGGAGTACACTGTGAGTGTTTATGCTTTAGCATCCTTGCATGTGTGTAAGTGTTGCCATGATAGCATGCTTACCATGAAGCTATTTGCTTATGTGTTTAACTGCATGAATGCCTGTGGATGAAGGCTTCATTGCTTGAATTGGAACAATTCATCAGAATGTGAGTTTTAAGCCCACTTGGAGTGGCAAATCATCATGTTTTAAGCCCACTTGAGGATGACAAATCCGCGTTTTAGCCTACTTGCGAGTAGCATCTTCAAACCATTTTCAAAAAACAAACATGAGATGTTTTGTTCCAACTCGAGTGATTTAGTCTATACTTGTATGTTGTGCGCATCACATAGTAAGTTTGCTAAATAACCGAAATAAGAACACATGTGTTTTCACAAACAGCATATCATGTTTATAGAGGCCGATCTTTGATCGGGAAAACGGGGGTGCTCATTTCATGACCTTCCCCCCTCGTACCCAAGTTCCCCAGCCGAGGCAACTCTGGTGATGACGGACATGTGGCCTTTGGCACGAGTCAGGGTTTCCTAAATTTCCCAAAATAAAATATTTAGGTGGTGACTTTGTAATCTGGCAAAGTAGTCCATGTTTGGCACTTCTTGATTAAAATTGATTTTCCAAAACGATTTTCCAGATTTGGACTCTTTGGTGATTTATCAGTCTTACATTGCACTTTGTGAGAGTAGATACAGAACCGTGACAGGAGTCCGAACTGTAGTTGCTAGAACTACAATTCGCGCCCTCTCCGAAAGGGGGGCGTGCGGAGTGAGTTCGGGCAGTCTACAATGGGTCGTTTAATGGGAACGAAATAGCTCGGTGTTTGAGAAAAGCTATGATTTCTGAGGAAGGAGATGAAATGAGAGCTTAGGTGAAAAAGCTATTGAGATTTTTGGAGATAGAAAGCTTCATGATGAATATGTTGCTGGTTTTGTTGAGTATCTTAAAACTGAGAAGTCAGGTTTGGGTGTTAAATGAAATAGTTCCTATTTAGAGCACTAAATTAGCAGTTTTAAAAGTACCACTAATAAATTGATAAGTGCAAAAATAAATAAATAAAGGTTAAATTATCACATTAATAGTGGGATCCACATGATGTCATATCATTAGTGGTACATTAGTGGTGTTAAAAATTAGTGGTATGAAGCATTTTTCTAAATGTAAAAAGTAAGACCACGGACGACTGCTTACTTGTGGCCGTTACAGAGGATACAGACTCATTGGACGGGACCAATGGTTGATGTTGAAATTTTATGGTCCAATTTTGGACTAGGAAATTGCCCACATTTATGGTATAGTGAAATTCCTTTTTGTACCATCCCCTCTAAAAAAAAAAAAAAAGAAGAAAAGAAAAAAAAGACAAACCTTCTTGTACCATCACCACTTAAATAAATCTTTTTATTTGTGGTTTAAAGTTCTATGTTGATTTCTAGTTTTGAGGCAATTTATATGAACATTGTATTAGTAACTTATTATGGTATCATGTTTGTTTTGAGAATTTGATTGATTAAGAGTGTGGGTAAAGTGAAATTGAGTGTTAAGATTATTGGTGGGTATTAAATATGATATATAAAATAAAATGTATTTGTTTGTGAAAAATTTTAGGGTGATTAATATATTTACTAACAATCTTACTAATACACTTAAAAGTTGATGTGAGTTCCATACCAAGCGATGGTTAATTCTATCAAAACTTTTGAGTATGTTAATAAGATTATTAGCATTCCTAGTATTGTTGTACCTTGCTTTATCTTAGTACACACTATTAACATGACAACCTAATTTTTAATTTTTTTTTCAATTCAAACCATTAATTTTCAAATGAAACCAAAATAATCTTATCTTCTTTGATTTCAAACCCTAACTCTAATGTTAACTAAAACCATAGCCACTACCATCACCATCACCATCACCATCACCATCAACCATCACTATACTCACTGTTCAATGCATCCGCCACCATCTTCTCAGCCTCTCCGCCCTACCCAACTTCATCCATTGCTTCGTCACTCTCTCCGCTGCCTCTACCATCCCGTTCTTATCTTCTTATTTCTCTCTTTCTCTCGTTATGGGGGAGATGTCGCTAGAGATATTTATTAGGGCTTGGATATTAGAAAAGTTACCGAGATTTTTGGAAATTGAAAGCTTCATAATCACTAGTTTGCTAACTTTGTTGAGTTTAGTGACTCTTGGTTGTGGTGGCTAGGGGTGTGCACGGTGTGGTTCGAACTGTTTGAGAGTAAAATTGTAACTAAATCGTGGTTTGGCGAATTGAAGAATATTCTTAACTAATTATCAAGCATTTGTATAATATTTTTCATATATATAACACAAACTAATTTTACATAATATTTTTCATATATAACTACTAATTTGTAACAAATTTCACATCTTAAATCTCTCTCACACTCATTTTTATTTTGATATTTCATAAGAGGTTAAAAAATATATATGTATTAACTATTGCGAAGTGGAGCAGTTTTAAATGCAAATTATAAATTTTAAAGTTTAATCGGCGATGAGGGGATAGAATGACGCGAATTGGTGCAAATTGGCGTAGTGAATGAGTTGTATTTTGCAGTCTTGGTGGTGGCCATTGATAGAGCTCATTCTTGAGTCACGTCATTTTCATAAGGGTAAGTTACAAATATAATTCCTAAGATTTACGTAAAATATGATTTGTCCCTATGTTTTTGAAAATTACATTCTGTCCTTGAAATTTTCAATTTCATAACAAATGGTTCATTTTATTAATATAAATTATAAAGTTAATTAACAGTTTTTAATGATATCAAAAATTTATTTCAATGAATAATTTAGATAATTTTATCATTGTATAAGAGAGCAATTAAGAATTTTATTTTTTCAGTTAATTCTGTCAAATAAAAAATTCTAACAAAGGTATGTGTAATTTTCTAAACCACATGGGGCATTCCATATTTTAAGCAAACCTCAAGGAGTGTATTTGTAATTTACTCTTCTTATAATTTTATTCCTGTATCACTTAGTCTGAAAACTAAAAAAAAAAGGGAAAAATTTAGCCAAAACCCCTCTATTGGGCCCTTATTTGGTAAAAAAGACAGCTCAATTTATTTTGTCTGGTAAACCCCCAAAGGAGGAGACACGTAATTGAGTAAGGACAAAGTAAAATATCCTCTCTTTTTTTCTTGGATAATATTACCAGAGTAATATGTTACTGTGAGACAAAATAACATGTTACTGTCAAACAGAGTAACATGTTATTGTTTACATCAATTTCGACGGTAATAATAATTTTTTTTAAAAAAGAATTTCATAATAAACATGGATCTTATTTGATAGATCTTGATGAGGGGATTATAAAAATAATAATTTTATTAAAAACTGACATCTATCAAAAGTAATATTATTTTAAAATTTTAAATGTTGGTAATAGTGGTATGTGTTGCACTTTTCAAGAATTTTTTTTTGTGCTTGTCCTTAATACATTAAAGTTTTACGGTGGTGCTACATGTACCAATTAGTATACTAATTAGTGCACTAACAGGTGATATTGTATAATTTTAGAGATTTTGAATATTTATAATTAGTATAATAAGTGGAGTTAGTAATAATAGAATATTGCTGTATGTACCAATTAATATACTAACTAGTGTACCAATTGATGATGTGGAATAATTTAAGACGTTTTTGGTATTTGTAATTTGTATAATAATTGAGATCAATAATAATGTCATAACTAGTGTTGGTACAGTAGTTATTACACTAATTAGTGCATCTTGCACCACCGGTTATAATAACATAACACTAATTGATACATTAGTTAGTATACTAATTAATATATATAGTTAATTTTAATTCGGTGCTACATGTACTAATTAGTATACTAACTAGTATACCAACACTAATTATGACATTATTATTGACCCCACTCATTATACAAATTATAAATATAAAAAATATCTTAAATTATGTCATATCATCAATTAGTACACTAGTTAGTACATTAATTGATGCATATAGCATTATTCATTTTAATTTAATGGGAGACCCATGTACGTTACGGTGGTGCTATATGCACCAATTAACGTACACACTAGTATACCAATTAGTCTCATGTCATTATTATTGACTTTACCTATTACACAAATTATAAATATTAAAAAATTTTAAAATTATGTGATATCATCTATTGAAAAATTAACTTCAAAAATCAAAAAGAACAACACTGAGTTCGTCTCTCTCACATTGATCAAAACTAAAAACAAAAACCTAATTCAACACCTACACGATCAAATCAAATCAAAAATTGAAAACTTATCTATTTCAACTCCACATGAAATCAAATCAAACACAATGAACCAGATTTCAACTCCTACACGATCAATCAACACCTACAAACAACGAACATGATTTCAACTCGTACAGGATTTCAACACCTACAAACAACGAACAGGATTTCAACACCTACAAAACCCTAGAAAATCTCCACAAAAATCTGAATCGTCAAATTCATCCTCACGTAATCTCCCACAAAATATCAATATGATCTTTAGCTGCCAAATTCAAAACAACGTATATTATAAACAAGGGTAAGATAGGTATTTTACACTCTAAAATAACATTGAGGGACCTTAGGCTACAAAAGAACACATTGTGGACCTAATCCATTACTAAAAGTTGGATAGGGACCTTAAACCGATTTTCCCAAAATAGTTAATAAGATAAAATATTAAATCAAATTCATAACTATTTCATTTTTTCTCTCACAAATATCACATCTAACTACAAAAAAAATCAATTATCTTCTCAAACACAAAATTTTAACTTACTAAAATAATCAAAAACTAAAATAATCTATCAAAATAGTAACTTTCTAAACACCCACGTTATCGCAGATGCCTAATGGAGATGTGTCGTTTGTGTCTTCTGCTCTCCTTTTTTTATTTTTTTATTTTTTATATATATATTTTGTTTTCCCTTTATTTTGATCCTTCTTTCCTGGCATTGACTCACAAAGGTTCCTCTGTTAATCTTTTTATTTATTTATTTTTTAAGTACAGATGCTTCGTATCAGATACGGATATTCTTTAATTACTTGTATCGAATATTTATTAAAAGTATTAGATATTTTTTAATTAATTTTTTGTTAATTTTAAGATATTAAATATTTAATTTTGAAGGATCAAATATTTGAAATCATGAATTATCTTTACCAAACTAGAATTGTAACATTTGATAGTTCAAAACAAAATCCAGCGATAAATAATTTGCCATGAGAGAGAGAGGGAGTTTTTCTGCAAATAGGCATGGAAGGTTAGATGCAAAAAAGGAAAAAGGAAGCAATATACATATATACACACAGAGAGAGAGAGAGAAAGAGAGAGAGAGAGAGAGAGAGAGAGAGAGAGAGTTTACTCCGTTAAGATGCAAAGCAAAGTGACCTGGCTATAGGTGCAACGCATCAGGCTTCCTTTGGAGCCACTTCAGCGACCGCAAGAGCTGCGGTTGTGGTTGTGGTTGTGGTTGTGGTTTCATTAGAGTGAAATGGCTGAAACAACAGTGGATTTTCTCATGGAGAATTTGAAGCAGCTAATGCACCATAAGATCAATTTGAATGAAGATGAGAAGGACCAGATTGAATCTCTTTACGTGGAGTTTAGATTCTTGAGAAACTTTCTCAAGGATTGTGATGAGAAACTCTATGAACCTAAGCAAGTGAGCAATTTGGTGAAACGAATTAGAGATTTGGCAAACAAGGCAGAAGATACCATCGATTTGTTTGTAGTCAACGTTGTCTTGAATGTGAAAATGGGTCATGTCTGTGATCGATCTCTAAATCTTGGACATGTCAAAGAGGAGATTGAGGCTATTAAAACAGAGTTGGAGATTTGTGAGAAGCAGAGTCCTGATATGGAGGCCATACAAGAAGAAAAGTCTTGCGGTGGAGATTTTTCGAGAGTAAAAACCCAAGTAGATGTATGGGAGGAAGAAACAGTGGTGGGCTTTGAGGATGAGGCGATGAAGCTAAAAGAGAAACTCACAAGAGGACAGAAAAAGCTCGATATTATCTCAATTGTCGGGATGCCTGGATTAGGTAAGACTACTCTTGCTAGAAAAGTGTATAATGATCCCCTTATCGTATATCACTTCTATATTCGTGCATGGATCACAATTTCTCAAAAATACCAAAAGCAGAATTTGTTAGTTGACCTAATACATTCGGTTAGTCCACATACAAATTCTATTGTTGTTGGAATGAAAGATTGGGAATTATGTGATGAGCTATGGAAAAGCTTAAAGGGTAAGAGGTATCTCATTGTGATGGACGATATTTGGGACACTAGGGCATGGGTTGATTTGAAAAGTTTATTTCCAAATGACAATAACGGAAGTAGAATTATGTTCACCAGTCGGTTCACAAATGTGGCATTGCATGCTAATCCTAGTAGTCCACCTCTTGATCTTCGTTTCTTAACTGAAGATGAAAGTTGGGATCTTTTCCAGCAGAAGGTATTTCAAAGAGAAATTTGCCCTCCAAATTTGATGTGCGTGGGAAAGAAAATTGCAAAAAACTGTCAGGGACTACCACTAGCGATTGTTGTGGTAGGTGGAATGCTTGCAAATAGAAAGGAAATGCCAGGCTGGTGGAAGGAAGTTGAGAAAATCCTAGATTCAAGGGTTCTGGAACCATGCATGGAAACATTTGCATTGAGTTACAACCACTTACCTCATTATTTGAAACCATGTTTCCTCTATTTTGCAGCATTTCCACAGGACTTTGTAATCTATGTTCAGAAGTTGACACAGTTATGGATTGCTGAAGGATTTATACGAAAGATTGAAGGAAGGAGTTTGGAGGATGTAGCAGAGGAATACTTGATGGATCTAATAGGTAGAAATCTCATATTAGTTTCAAAGAGAAGGTCTGACGGTGGAATCAAAGCTTGCAGTATCCATGATCTGTTGCACAATTTTTGCTGCAAAAGAGCTGAGGAAGAGTATTTTTTGCAACAAATTTTGTGTCAAGATTCTTTTTCCTCTTCTTTAACTTCAAAACATTCTTCACTCATGCGTCGTCTATGCTTTAGTTCAAATATTTTTCAAAAAACTGAAGTAATCCCTTCTGCCTCAAACATCCGCTCTTGCTTGTGCTTTGTCTCTGACTACATTCCCTTCAATTCCCTTCAATTCCTTAACCAATGCTTTAAACTTCTTAGGGTGTTGGATATGAGTTTGATAGATTTTACCGTGTACCCTAGTGAGATAGAACAACTTGTTCTCTTGAGGTACTTAGCACTTGATTTTATGTGGACCCACTTGGCTGGTGATGTTTCTGTGCGCTGCTTCCCATCTTCAATATCCAACCTCTGGAATTTAGAAACTTTTGTTCTTCGTACATCAGTTGAATATCTCAAGTTACCACGGAGTCTCTGGAAGATGGTAAACTTGAGGCATCTTTCAGTTAGTGGAAGAGGGATATTTGTAATTGAGAGGCCATATCCTAATGATCACACATCATTGGATAACTTGCAAACTCTCTCATGTGTAGATCCTTGGTCTTGCAAGGATATCTTGGCAAGGACTCCCAATCTCAAGAAGTTGGATATTCATGGAGCTATTATTCAATGTTTGGAAAGGTTGATGTTTCTTGATATAAGTTTCCTAAACCATCTCCAAAAGTTGACATTGTGTTCCAAACTTGAAGGATTCAAGTTTATTAATCTCAGAAGAATCAAGTTCCCACCAAATCTTAAGCAACTAACTTTGAAGGAAGCGTTTATAGAGTGGGATGAGATTTCAATCCTAGGGAAGGTACTGTCGAACCTGGAGGTGCTCAAATTATCAAGTATTAACTGGTGGGAATCGGATTGGGAAACAAATGAGGTTTTCCCTTGACTCAAGGTTTTAAAATTAGAGGCCCGAAAGCTTAGGAAGTGGAAAGTTTCCAGCAATCACTTTCCTAGCCTTCAAGGATTAGTGTTTTCTCGATTTGATGAATTTGAGATCCCATCTGAAATAGGGGAAATACCCACACTACACATAATCGAGGTACGCCAGTGTTACCCTTCTGTCGTCGAATCTGCCAGGCGAATTAAGGAAGAGCAAACAAACATGGGAAATGATTGGCTGCAAATTATTGAATCTAAAAATGTGGACCGGTAAGTGCATTAACTCAATCAAATTTATCCGCTTATTCTTTGGGGCCTATTTGGTAACGTTTACGTTTTCAGTTTATATTTACAAAAATTTTATAAACTGATTTTTGTTTATTTTTAGAAAAATATAAAGTACAAACGCGTTTGGTTTAGAAAAAATGTTTAAAAAATTTTAAAAATATAAAAAAGAGTGAGAAATGACAAGTGGTGGCAGGTGGTGGGTGGAGACGAGTGGTGGCGGCTGAAGACGGTAGTGGAAAATGATGACAGGTGGTGGTGGCAGAAGACGGTGGTAGAAAATGGTAGCGAGTGGGTGGTGGTGGTGATGGCGGGTGGGTGGTGACGGTGGCGGGTGGTAGC